>WWNC01000063.1:2497500-2705000 GCA_011125475.1 Melanerpes aurifrons | reverse complement strand
GGGAGAGAGGGAGGGAGGGAGGAAGGAAGGAGGGAGGGAGGGAGGGAGGGAGGGAGGAAGGGAGGAAGGACTGACGCTGTGCAGTCAGGAGCAGAGCGATCCAATGGCCCCAGCTCTGCTGCACCACCATGAGCAGGGCAGGGCTGGGCTGGGTGCTCAGGGCCGCACCCCAGAGTGGGCACAGGGTTTGGGGTACCCCATCCCCCCCGCCCCCAGGGCTCACCTGATGCTGAGGAGGGGCCTGGTTTTGTGCACCTGCACATCACACATGGGGCAGTACTTGTTGGTCTCCAGGTAGCGAACGATGCAGGTTTTGCAGACTGGGGGCAGTGACTCAGTGTCAGCAGACAGACAGACAGACAGACAGACAGGGGTGGGCAGACCCCCTGTGCCAACCCACTGAAGCCCCCCTGGTGCCAACACCCCAGCTCGACTCAGTGAAGCCCCCCTGGTGCCAACACCCCAGCTCGACCCGCTGAAACTACCCTGGTGGCAGGACCCCAGCTCAGCTCAGTGAAGCCCCCCTGCTGCCAGCACCCCAGCTCGACCCACTGAAACCCCCCCTGGTGCCAACACCCCAGCTCGACCCAGTGAAACCCCCCCTGGTGACAGGACCCCAGCTGGGGTGGCAGGACCGACCCCAGCCCAACCCTATCCACGACCCCGCAGCTCCGGGCAGCAGCAGCAATGCCCAGCGCAGGGCGGGCGGCTTGGGCAGCGCAGGAGGGCCTAAGCCTGGCACCAGCAGCCTCGGCAGGGGTGGGCACAGCCCCTGGGGGCGGGCAGGACACTCACAGGAGTGCAGGCACTCCACGATGGTGGTGGCGTCGATGAAGTAGCCGCCGCACAAGGCGCACATCAGGTGGGGGTTGAGCTCAGTGATCTTTATCCTGGTGGTCCTGTGCATCTTGGAGCAGCACCACGGCAGGTCCCCCCTGCGGGGACACACCCGGGGACACATTGCCCCCGCTAAGGGCCACGTCGGGCAGCGAGGGGGAGCCGTGGGACCCCTCCCAGCCTTCGGTGAAGAAATTCAGGGCAAGGGTAGGGACGCCGCGGGGAGGAGGGATGGAGACAGCACAGGGACCTGAGGTGCTGCAGGGAGGAGGACGCCGCAGGGATGGGGACAGCACAAGGACTGGGAGGGAGACACCACGGGGATGGGGACACGACGGGGACAGGGATGGGGACAGCACGGGGATAGGGATGGAGACACCACGGGGATGGGGACACCACAGGGACAGGGATGGGGACAGCACAGGGATGGGGACAGCACAGGGATGGGGACACCACGGGGATGGGGACAGCACAAGGACTGGGATGGAGACACCACGGGGATGGGGACACGACGGGGACAGGGATGGGGACAGCACGGGGATAGGGACAGCACGGGGATGAGGACAGCACAGAGACAGGGATGGGGACAGCACGGGGATAGGGACAGCACGGGGATGGGGACACCATAGGGACTGGGTTGGGGACACCACAGGGATGGAGACACCATGGGGATGGGGAACTGAGGTGCTGCAGAGAGGAGGACACCACAGGGATGGGAACAGCATGAGCATGGGGATGGGGACAGGACAGGGACTGGGATGGAGACACCATGGGGATGGGGACACCACGGCAACTGAGGTGCCGCAGGGAGGAGGACACCACAGGGACTGTCATGGAAACACCATGGGGATGGGAACCTTGAGGACACCCCCTGAGGGGCCAAGCCCAGCCCCAGGGTCTCCTTGTAGAGAGGGTACCAGAGGCTCCAGGATGTTTGGGAAGCTTCAGCACCCTTCCCATGCCACCCCTGGCCCTGGCAGCAGGGGGCCAGCCCCAGCCCCAACATTTCTGCCAGCACAGGCAGCTTCCCCAGGCCTCCCCAAGCAGTTCCCTCTGCCTCAGCTTGGCAGTTCCCTGGAGGTCCCCAAGTGGGTCCCCAGCGGGCCAAGACCCCTCTGAGTGGGGACAAAACTCTCTGTTAGCTCCTGGGCTGTGCAACACCCCCCCCAGCCCCCCAACACCCCCTCAGTCCCCCAACCCCCTCAGTGTATTATTGTTCTGTTTGCTGGAAAAACCATTCCCAGCCTTTCCCACCCTACCCCCCCATAGAACCCCCAAAGGCTGGTGCTGGCCAGGAGCACCTGCTGGGGGTGCCCACGGGCACGGGCAGCATCCCACAGCACGGGCAGGGACACGGGGGGGGGTCGGGGGGGAGTCGCCGGCAGCCCTCTCCAGCACTTCCCCACTTACAATGGGAGCCGGAGCCCGAACCCGCTGCAGTTTTGCCGTTTCCATGGCAACCTCCACACTTGGAGAGGAGCCAGGACATGATTACAACCATCAGAGGCGAGGGGGAGAGGGGAGAAGGAAGCCGGGGAGTGGAGGGGGGTGAGGGGGTGGTGGAAATGAGCGTGGGCACCACGGCAGAGCCAGGGTGTGCCCACAGCAACGCCCACAGCACCCACGGCTCAGCCAGGCTGACGCAGACACGCTGCAGGGCCACGCAGACAGGCAGGGAGGAACCCCCGCAAACACCCTCCCCCTGCACCCCGGCGGGGGGGCACCGGCTGCCTGGTGTGGGGTCAAGCCCTTCATGGGCACCCCCTGACACCAACCGAGCAGCCAGGGGCAGAGGCAGCCCCCCAGGGGCCAGTGGCTGTGGCGTGGGCACTGCCACCGGGAGAGCAACGGAGACAACCCCGAGCCCGGGCAGCACATGGGGGGCACAGGGTGGGGGTGTGCAGGAGTGTGGGGACCACACTGGGACCACCTGCCCTGGGGATGCTCCTGCTGGTGCCCTAGGGGGCTTCTCCTGGGGTCCCTCATCTCGTTTGGCTGCTGTGGAGTCCCCAAGGCAGGTGTGAAGGGATGGGGACACCATGGGGACCAGGATGGAGGTGCCACAGGGATGGGGACAGTGTGGGGACCAGGATGGAGATGCCACAGGGATGGGGACAGCGTGGGGACCAGGATGGAGATGCCACAGGGATGGGGACAGCGTGGGGACCAGGATGGAGATGCCACAGGGATGGGGACAGCATGGGGACCAGGATGGAGATGCCACAGGGATGGGGACAGTGTGGGGACCAGGATGGAGATGCCACAGGGATGGGGACAGTGTGGGGACCAGAATGGAGATACCACAGGGATGGGGACAGTGTGGGGACCAGGACGGAGATGCCACAGGGATGGGGACAGCGTGGGGACCAGGATGGAGCTGCCACAGGGATGGGGACAGTGTGGGGACCGTAATGGAGACACCACTGGGATGGGGACAGGGACCTCGAGGACAGCTCTGTGCTGGAGGGGCAGGGGCCAAGCCCAGCCCCTTGTAGAGGGGCACCAGGGTGTTCGGGAAAGCCCCAGCCCCCTAGACGCAGCTCTCACCCCTGGGCATCCCTCGGGTGGGCACCCCGGGGTGCCCTGCACCTTGGTGCCCCCGGGCCACCGGACCCTCCACTGTCCACAGGTGATGAGGGGGCCACTGCCAGCCCCCCCCCCACCTCCGACCAGGAGAATGCCGGGGGGGGGCACAATATCCCAGCCCCGGGCTCCCGCACCGACCCCTACCAGGAGGCCAGGCAGCTCCACCGGGCACCGGCTGCCCACGGCGGGACGCGGCGGCTGCATTTTGGGTGGAATTTTGCTGCTTTTGGTGCCGGTGCGGCCAATGGCTGCCCGGGTCTGGCGGGAGGGGGGAGCCTGAGCCACCGGCGCAAACCGGTTCTAATAAACCGGGTGATAGCAGCCGCGATTTCCTGCCGCGGGGGCGAACAAAGCCCCCGGACCCCTCCCGGGCACCGGAGCCGGTTGCAGCAGCGAGACCCACCGGGGCTCTTGGGGCAGTCCCGTCCCGTCCCGTCCCGCCACCGGCGCCCGCTGCTCCCCGGCCCCGCCAGCGGAGCGGGTCACGCCGTCTGCAACCGGCTGCCCCTCGCCCCCCTCCCCAGCTTTAGAGGTCTTTTGTCTCCCTGGGAGGTGACCGGACACGGTGACCCCCCCCTCCTCAAACCCCCTCACCCCCGGACGGAGCGCGGGTGGAGAAGGACGTTTCAAAGTCACCGGGAACTTAGACCCAACCGGCTGTCCCCTCCCCGCAAGGACCCACCAGAGACCGGGAATCAAACCGGGACGGTGTCCCCCGGCACTGTCCCTTCGACTGTACGGCGGCTACGGCCACCTCGCTTCGTCCCCCGACCCCCCAGCACCGGCAGCACGGCAAAAAGCTGCCGGTGCGTGAACCCGCGTCCCCCAACGGGACGCCCCCCATCCTCTCCCGGGCTGCGGGACGCGGGTACCGGCCGCTGCCGAGCGGAGAAATAGCGGGAAGGGAGAGGACGGAGCACGGCGGGGAGCACGGACACGCGTGTCCACATCCCCCCTTCTTCCCCGTCCCCACGGCGGGACGTGTCGCGGTGCGTGACACCCGCTGGGCACCGACAAGCGTGGCTCCGGTGGTGCCCGGTCGCAGCCCGGTGGACGAGCTCGCCCCGGTGCACCGGGAAGCTCTCCCTTCGTTATTATTTCTTTTCCGCGGGGGGGGGGGGGGGAGGAGGGGGCTCAACACGACACAGAGATTTGGATCGGGGGGGGTGGGGGGGTGGGGCAGCCCCGGTGATCCCGGGCCGCTCCCCGGTACCCCGCAGCCCTTTGTACTCTGCACCGCCTGACAGCCCGCCCCGGGACCCGGCCCGGCCCCTCCGCCCGCCCCGGGGGGGTCTCCCGCCGCAGTCCCCCACCCCCACCTCCACGTTCCGAGCCCTGGGGGAGGGGGGGGAGGGAGGGGGGGGCGCACCGCACTGCCCCGCTCCGCGCCTCGCCGGGCCCGGGGCGGGGGGAAACGGAGCTGTCAGGGCTCCGCAACCCTTCTCCGGTCCCCCAAACAGCCCGGTAACGACGCCCCCCCCGGGCATCACCGGCACCGCGGCACAAAGCGGGGAGGAGGCGGCGGCCTTCGGCCATCTTGAACGAGAAGAGAAAAAAGGCTGCGGGGGGGGAGGAAGCGGGGGGGAACCGGACCCGCCGGCGGCGGGGGGAGGAGGAGGAGGAGGAGGAGGAGGAGGAGGAAGGAGGATGAAGAGAGGCGGGGGTGGGGGTGGGGGTTAGCCCGGGGCCGCGTCCGTACCTGGTGGCGGCGGCGGCGGCGGCAGCGGCAGCAGCGGCCCCGCGGCCGCCCCCCGCCCCGCTCCCGCCGCTCGGTTGCGGCTCGGCTCGGCTCGGTGCGGCGGCGGCGGCGGCTGCGGCCGGGGCCCTTTCCCCCCCCTCTCTCTCTCTCTCTCTTTCTCTCCCTCGTTTTTTGTTTTTTTCTTTCTTTTTTTTCCCTTTTTATTTTTTTTCCTTTCCTTTTTCCTCCTTCCTCCTCCTTTTTTTTTTTTTCCTCTCTATTTTTTTTTCCTCCTTTTTTTTTTTTTTTTTTAATATTTTTTTTTTTCCCTCCTCCAGTCGCTGCCAGGCCCCGCCCCGCCTCACGTGACCTCATTCCTTTGGGGGGTTGCGGAGGATGGGAGTGAGGGGCCGAGATTGGGGGGGGGGTGTGGGGTGTGGGTGATGGAGAGTTTCAACACCACCCCCACCCCCATCACCACTGCCACCTCACCATGCCGGGACGCGGCATCCCCTTCCCCACCCCCACACACACACCCTCCTCACCACCCCACCGGGACACGGCCTCACGGCAGCCTCCTCCCCCCCCCTTCCATTCTGCCCGGTGACACCCCGAGGGACACGGTACCCCCACCCCAGCACAGTCCCAGGGGATACGGCATCCCCCGGCACCCCGGCACTCATCCTCCGGTGACACCCGGGGGGGGACAAGGCATCACCCCTCGGGTGACACCGCGGGGGAACGCCGTTGCCCTGGTGCCTGCGGAGAGCCCCGCTGCTGCCGTGTCCCCCCACCTCTCCGGGTTGTGCTCAAGGAGAAAGGATCCGTAAAAACCCATGGAATGAGCCCAAAATCCGAGGAGGTGGCCGGCGGCAGCCCCGCTCATCTCCCCGCTAACGGGTCCCGCCGGTCCCCCATCCCCGTGGTGCACCGGCACCTGCCGCGACCGCCGGCGGGATCATTTGCGGTCCCAAATGGTAGGGATCTTCCCACTCGGGAGGTGACAGGGAGCAGCCCGGCCCCTGCGAGCCGTGGGCCGGTACCGCTGGTGCAGGAGCTGCGGCGGGAAGGGAAAGGAACAAAAAGAAGAAAGCAAAAAGAAAGAAAAAGGAGGGAAAATAGCGGTGGGGGAAAAAAAGGGAAACAGAAAGGAGAGAAGCAACAACAACAAAAAAAAAAGGAATAGAAGGAAAGGAAATAAAATAAGGCAGGAAAAGAAAGGAAAAATAAAAGGAGGGAAAAGGGAAAAAGGGAAGGAAGGAAAGGGAAAAGGCAGGGGGAAAAGAGGGAAAGGGAAAAGGCAGGGGGAAAAGGAAAAGAGGGAAAGGGAAAAGGCAGGGGGAAAAGGAAAAGAGGGAGGAAAATGAAAAAATGAAAGGAAGGAGGGAAAGGATAAAAGAAAAGGAAGGGAGAAATGGGGCGGAAAAAAGGCAGGAGGAAAAGGGAAAATGAAGGGAGGGAGGAAGGGAGGAAGGGAGGAAGGGAGGAAGGAAGGGAGGGAGGAAGGGAGGGAGGGAGGAAGGAAGGAAGGAAGGAAGGAAGGAAGGAAGGAAGGAAGGAAGGAAGGAAGGAAGGAAGGAAGGAAGGAAGGAAGGAAGGAAGGGAGGAAGGAAGGGAGGAAGGGAGGGAGGGAGGGAGGGAGGGAGGGAAGGGAGGGAGGAAGGAAGGAAGGGAGGGAGGGAGGAAGGAAGGGAGGGAGGGAGGAAGGGAGGGAGGGAGGGAGGAAGGGAGGGAGGGAGGAAGGAAGGAAGGGAGGGAGGAAGGGAGGGAGGGAGGAAGGAAGGGAGAAAGGAAGGAAGGGAGGGAGGGAGGAAGGGAGGGAGAAAGGAAGGGAGGGAGAAAGGAAGGGAGGGAAGAAGGGATGAAGGGAGGGAGGAAGGGAGGAAGGAAGGAAGGAAGGAAGGAAGGAAGGAAGGAAGGAAGGAAGGAAGGAAGGAAGGAAGGAAGGAAGGAAGGAAGGAAGGAAGGAAGGGAGGGAGGGAGGGAGGAAAGGAAGGAAGGAAGGAAGGGAGGGAGGGAGGAAAGGAAGGAAGGAAGGAAGGAAGGAAGGAAGGAAGGAAGGAAGGAAGGAAGGAAGGAAGGAAGGAAGGAAGGGAGGCAAAAAGCGCAGGAGGTGCTGGTGCCAGCCCAGTGCCCCAGTACCCAGTGCCAGCAGCAGTATCCAAGCTCCCCGCTGCCCATCGCCAGTGTTCCGACATCCCAGCGCCCCTGCAGGTGCCCACGCCCAGTGCCACCCTGCCTGGTGCTAGTGTCAGCGTCCCAGCGCCCATACCGGTGCCAGTGCCCCCATACCGGTGCCCGCGCCTAGTGGCAGCGCTCCGGCGCTCGGTCCCGGTGCTGGCGAGCGCGGCCCCGGCGGTGCTGCGGCTGAGTGCGGCGGCCGCAAGAGTGTTGCTCAGCGCGGTCTCTGTGGCGCAATCGGTTAGCGCGTTCGGCTGTTAACCGAAAGGTTGGTGGTTCGAGCCCACCCAGGGACGCGGCCGCCTCTTTTTCTCCCTTTCCCCCCCTTCCCTGTGGTTTTGTTTTGGTTTTTTCTCTCCCCGTTTTCCCAAGGCTTGGCCGTGGGAGCCCAGGGGACGGACGCGGCGGCGGGGGAGAGGCCGTGCCGCCCCCCTTTGTGCCATGCCTCCTCGCATGCCCCTCCAGCTATGCCATGCCCCTCCAGATGTGCCGTACCCCTGTGTCTACATCCAGCTGTGCCATGCCCGTGTCTATGTCCAGCTGTGTCACATCCTGCATGTCCTCTCCAGCTGTGCCATGCCCGTGTCTATATCCAGCTGTGTCACATCCCGCATGTCCTCTCCAGCTGTGCCATGCCCGTGTCTATGTCCAGCTGTGCCGTGCCCCCTTGCATGCCCCTCCAGCTGTGCCATACTCCTGTGTCTATATCCAGCTGTGTCACATCCTGCATGTCCTCTCCAGCTGTGCCATGCCCGTGTCTATGTCCAGCTGTGCCGTGCCCCCTTGCATGCCCCTCCAGCTGTGCCATACTCCTGTGTCTATATCCAGCTGTGTCACATCCTGCATGTCCCCTCCAGCTGTGCCATGCCCCTATGTGCTTATCCAGCTGTGCCACAGCCTGCGTGTCCCCTCCAACTGCGCCATGCCCCTTGTGTGCAGATCCAGCTGTGCCACGTCGCCTCGCACGACCCTCCAGCTGTGCCACGTTCCTGCCTGCAGCTCCAACCGCTCTGTGGCCCCTGGGCGCATCTCCAACTGTTTCATGCCCCTGGAGTGCACACCCAGCTGTGCCTTGCCCCTCGTGAGGAGCACATCCAGCTGTGCCACAGCCCTGCGTCTACACGCAGCTGCGCCACACACCGAAGGCACATCCAGCTGCGCCCCCGCCCCTGCGTGCACATCCAGCTGCGCCGCGACCCTTGCACGCCCGCCCAGCTGTGCCCCGACCCTGCGTGCACATCCCGCTGCGCCCTGACCCTCGTTGCACATCCAGCTGCGCCCTGACCCTGCGTGCACATCCAGCTGCGCCGCGACCCTCGCTGCACATCCAGTTGCGCCCTGACCCTCGCTGCACATCCAGCTGCGCCCTGACCCTGCGTGCACATCCAGCTGCGCCCTGACCCTCGCTGCACATCCAGCTGCGCCCTGACCCTGCGTGCACATCCAGCTGCGCCCTGACCCTCGCTGCACATCCAGCTGCGCTCCGAGCCGGATCCAGCTGCGCCTCCCACCCCCGCCCAGCCCCCGGTCCCGTCCCCCGGTCCCCCGGTTCCCCCGGCGGGCCGCCGCCGTCCCATCATGCCCCGCGCGCTATGACTCGTCACTTTTCCTCCCTCCCTCTCCCTCCCCCCCGCGGCCGCAGCCAATCAGATTCTCCCTACGGAGTGCTTGACTCACCAATAGCGAGCGTCCTCTCGTCTCGCCGGCCAATGGGCAGGAGGAGGGGGCGGGCGCAGCGGCGCGGCGGCGGCGTGGGCGGAACGGCGGCGGCGGCGGCGGCCTGGTGGAGTCTGCACTCACCGGCACCATGGTGAGCGCCGGCAGGCGGTCGGGGAGATGAGCTGAGCAGAGCTGAGCAGCCCGACCCGGCAGGGCGGGTGCCCGGGGGGAGGCGGGCTGGCGGGCGGGAGGGATGGAGGCCTCCCGCGGTGCTCAAGCCGGGCGGCGGCGGAAGCGGCGGCCGGGAGCAGCCCCGGTGCGGGCTGCCCGTCCCGTCCCCAGACATGGGAGTGTTACAGCCGAAGCGGCGAGGGGAGAGCGGCGCTGGCTTCCCCTCGGCCGGGCGGAGGGGGCGACCCCGCGGGCAGGAGGCTCCTCCGGCGGCGGCGGCGGCGGCGGGGCTCGGCGGGGCTGGGCGGGAGCTGCGCCCCCCGGGCCCGGCCGTAGCCGCTGCCCTGCTCTCTCTCTTCCAGTCGATTATGAGCTACAACGGCGGGGCCGTCATGGCCATGAAGGGGAAGAACTGCGTGGCCATCGCTTCGGACCGGCGGTTCGGGATCCAGGCGCAGATGGTCACCACCGACTTCCAGAAGATATTCCCCATGGGGGAGAGGTTGTACATAGGCCTGGCAGGGCTGGCCACCGACGTGCAGACCGTGTGAGTGAGACCCCCCCCCTCCCGGCCCTGCCTGCCCGCCCGGGGGAGTCACAGAAGGGGTTGGCTCGGAAGGGACCTGCAGGATCAGCCAGGTCCAACCCCCCCTGCCCTGGGCAGGGACACCTCCCCCCGGCCCCAGGCTGCTCAAAGCCTCGTCCAGCCTGGCCTGGGACACCTCCAGGCAGGGGGCAGCCTGTTCCAGTGTCTCCCCAGCCTCAGTGGAAGAAGGCAGTTACTGGAAGCCCCAAGTGGCAGCTCCTGCTGAGTGTGGATGTTGGCTGCTGATGGGGAGGGGGCAGCAGCTGGGTGCCAGCACTGCTCTCCTTCATCTGCCTCCCCTGGGAGTGCTGCCAGCTCAGAGAGCAGCATCACCTGTGAGACTGAACCACCTTCAGGCAGCAGAGCAGCTGCAGAGGCCCTGCCTGCCCCAGGGCCTGGGATCTGCCTGCCCCAGGGCCTGGGATCTGCCTGCCCCAGGGCCTGGGATCTGCCTGCCCCAGGGCCTGGGATCTGCCTGCCCCAGGGCCTGGGATCTGCCTGCCCCAGGGCCTGGGATCTGCCTGCCCCAGGGCCTGGGATCTGCCTGCCCCAGGGCCTGGGATCTGCCAGCCTGCAGTGGAACAGCCCAGGGCAGGGGGGAAGGGGAAGGGGAAGAGGAAGAGGAAGGACCTGGCTTGTGCTTTCATGCTGACTCTCATCTCTTGCAGTGCCCAGAGGCTGAAGTTCAGGCTGAACCTCTATGAGCTGAAGGAAGGGAGGCAGATCAAACCCCAGACCTTCATGAGCATGGTTTCCAACCTGCTGTATGAGAGAAGGTAGCTGTCAGGCAGCAGCAGATGGGCACCTTGGGGCTGCTTGCATGGGCAGAGGAGCCCCCAGCCCCCATCCTGCATCCTCTGGGGGTGCTTGCATGGGCAGAGGAGCCCCCAGCCCCCATCCTGCATCCTCTGGGGGTGCTTGCATGGGCAGAGGAGCCCCCAGCCCCCATCCTGCATCCTCTGGGGGTGCTTAAATGGGCAGAGGAGCCCCCAGCCCCCATCCTGCATCCTCTGGGGTGCTTAAATGGGCAGAGGAGCCCCCAGCCCCCATCCTGCATCCTCTGGGGGTGCTTAAATGGGCAGAGGAGCCCCCAGCCCCATCCTCTGAGGCTGCTTCTCAGTGGCCCTGAAGGTCTCCCCCACCGGCAGCCTCCATGAGCTGTTTGCCCTGGGCTGACAGAATGGTTTGGGTTGGATGGGACCTCCAAGCTCATCCAGCTCCAGCCCCCTGCCATGGGCAGGGACCCCTGGCATGGGCAGGGACCCCTCCCAGCAGCCCAGGGTTGCTTCACCCCCCCCCCGGCCTCGAGCACCTCCGGGGAGGGGACGGCCGCAGCCTGCCCGCTGCCAGCCTCCCCCTCCCCTCTGGCCTGGGGCTGCTGAGGCTGACTGGGCTGTGGGGGCTGCTGCTGCTGCTCTCCCCAGGTTTGGCCCTTACTACACAGAGCCTGTGATAGCTGGGCTGGACCCCCTCACCTATGAGCCCTTCATCTGCTCCCTGGACCTGATCGGCTGCCCCATGGTCACCGACGACTTCGTGGTGAGCGGCACCTGCTCCGAGCAGATGTATGGCATGTGTGAGTCCCTCTGGGAGCCTGGCATGGTGAGTCAGCAGCTCTGCCCCCCTGCCCCCAGCCTCCTGCTGCCCCCTGCACGGCCCCAGGGGCAGGGCTGGGAAGCTTCTGGGCTCAGCAGCGTCTGGGAGGGGCTGAGGAGGGCGAAGGGAAGGCAGCGCCCGGCAGGCTGCAGCAGCAGAGGGGCAGAGGCTGGGCTGGGGCTGGAAGGGAGGCTCAGGCTCCATGGGATTGGAAAGGAGACTCAGGCTTCATGGGCTGGGGCTGGAAGGGAGGCTCAGGCTCCATGGGATTGGAAAGGAGACTCAGACTTCATGGGCTGGGGCTGGAAGGGAGGCTCAGGCTTCCTGGGCTGGGGGTGGAAGGGAGGCTCAGGCTTCCTGGGCTGGGGCTGGAAGGGAGGCTCAGGCTCCATGGGATTGGAAAGGAGGCTCAGGCTTCCTGGCCTGGGGGTGGAAGGGAGGCTCAGGCTTCCTGGCCTGGGGGTGGAAGGGAGGCTCAGGCTGCATGGCCTGGGGGTGGAAGGGAGACTTCAGGATCAGCCAATTCCAATCCCCCTGCCATGGCCAGGGACCCCTCCCACCAGCCCAGGCTGCTCCAAGGCCTCATCCAGCCTGGCCTTTGGTGCTTCCAGGGATGAAGCATCCACAGCTTCCCCTGGGCAGCCTGCTCCAGTGTCTCACCACCCTCAGAGGAAAGGACTTCCTCCTGCTGTCCAAGCAGAATTCCTCTTGTCTGGTTTCCAACCCTTCTTCCTCATCCTGTCCCTCCCAGCCCTTGTCCCAAGTCCCTCCCCAGCTCTCCTGGAGCCCTTCAGGTCCTGGCAGGCTGCTCTGAGGTCTGCCTGGAGCCTTCTCCAGGCTGCACAGCCCCAGCTCTCCCAGCCTGACCCTACAGGGGGAGCTTCTCCAGCCTCTCTGATCACCTTTGTGGCCTCCTCTGGACCCTCTCCAGCAGCTCTAGGTCCTTGTTCTGGGGGCTGCAGAGCTGCAGGTGGGGATCTCAGGTGGGGGGGGGGGAGGGGAGGCAGCATCCCCTCCCTTGTCCTGCTGTCCAACCCTGCTGGGGCTGCAGCCCAGGACCTGGTTGGCTTCTTGGCTGTTCCTTGGCGTGTGGGATGGGGTTCTGGTTAGGGTTAGGGGGGTGGGTTGAACAAAACCCACTTTGCAGCAGGGCTGCTGGCTCCAGGCTGCTTTTCCCCCCTCCCTGAAGCAGCTTCTGTCCCTCAGGAGCCTGACCACCTCTTTGAGACCATCTCCCAGGCCATCCTCAACGCGGTGGACAGAGACGCCCTGTCCGGCATGGGGGTGGTGGTGCACATCATGTAAGTGCTGCTCCCTCCTCCACAGCTCACCCAGCACTCTGCTCAGCCTCAGGCTGTCCCCTCACCCTCCAGCAGGCTGCCCCTCCCCTCAGCCCCCTTCCAGCAGCCCCTTCCAGCAGCCCCTGGCTCGCCCTTGGCTGCTCTCCTGCCGCCTCCGGCCTGCGGTTTGGGGCTGGGGGAAGCGGAGCCCAGAGTCAGGCTCTGGCCTGGGGAGAGCTTCCCTGGCTGCACTGCCAGAGGTGTGACCAACCCCCCCCAACCCTTGGGAGCTGGCTGTGGCATTCCCTTCCTGCCTGCAGTGTGACCTGCTGCCATTGCCCTGCTGCATCCCAGGCACTGGCACCCCCTGGGGCTCCCCTGGGGCTCCCCTGGGCCAGGGCAGCAGGAGGGGAAGGTTTGCTCAGTGCCAGTGGCCACCTTCTGCTTACCTCCTGCCTGCACCAAGGAACTATCTGCACCCCCCCCCCCACCCCTGCAGCTTCCTCAGGCACAGCCTGGGGAGAATCAGAGTCCCCCCTAAGGTTGGAAAAGACCTCTAAGAGAATTGGGTTTGGTTGGAGAAGGCCTTTGAGCTCCTCCAGCCCAACACCACCCTGGCCCAAGTGCCATGGCCTCACCTTTCTGGGCCACCTCCAGGGCTGGGGCCTCCACCACCTCCCCCTGGGCAGCCTGGTGTTAAACCCAGGCTGATTTCATCATCTTCTCTCTCTCTCCCTCCAGTGAGAAAGACAAAATCACCACCAGGACCCTGAAGGCTCGAATGGATTAGCCCAGGGGCAGCTCAGCCTCCTCCTCCCCCCCCCCCAGAGCCTGCTTGGACTCTCTTGTTTTTTAAATAAACCTCTCTGTTGTACTGAACTTTTCCTCTCCTGCAGTCTCAACACTGCCCTGAACCTCTCATTCCCTCCCACCCACCCAGAGCCTGCAGGAGCAGCTCAGGTTTGCTGTGCTAGGGAGGGGGTAGGGGCTTGGAAAGGACCTCAAGAGAGCATCCAGGCACCCAGGAGCTCATCTCCCAGCTGGGCTTTGAGTTATCTCCACTGCAGGAGACTCCACAACCTCTCCACAGCCTGCTGCAGGGGTTCTGCACACCTCAGTGAGGCCCTGAGCTGCAGCTGGGACTCAGCAGCATCCTGCACAGCCCCCAAAGCCCAGCAGGGTGAGGGCTGGAAGGGACCTCTGGAGCTCACCCAGTCCAACCCCCCTCCTGCCCCCCAGCAGGGCACCCCCAGTAGCAGCACAGTGCCCAGGGGGGGTTGGGAGCTCTGCACAACCTCTCTGGGCAGCCTGCTCCAGGCCTCCAGCAGCCTCACACCAAACAACTTTCTCCTACTGCTCTGATGGAGCCTCCTGGGCTCCACTCTGTGCCTCTTGCCCTGTCCCTGGGCACCACTGAGCAGAGCCTGGCCCCAGCCCCTTGCCTCCCAGGCTCCACTCTGTGCCCCTTGCCCTGCCCCTGGGCAGGGTCTGGCCCCAGCCTCTTGCCCCCCAGGCTCCACTCTGTGCCTCTTGCCCTGCCCCTGGGCAGAGCCTGGCCCCAGCCTCTTGCCCCCCAGGCTCCACTCTCTGCCCCTTGCCCTGCCCCTGGGCAGAGCCTGGCCCCAGCCTCTTGCCCCCCAGGCTCCACTCTGTGCCTCTTGCCCTGCCCCTGGGCAGAGCCTGGCCCCAGCCTCTTGCCCCCCAGGCTCCACTCTGTGCCTCTTGCCCTGCCCCTGGGCACCCCTGAGCAGAGCCTGGCCCCAGCCTCTTGCCCCCCAGGCTCCACTCTCTGCCCCTTGCCCTGTCCCTGGGCACCCCTGAGCAGAGCCTGGCCCCAGCCTCTTGCCCCCCCCCCAGCCTTTGCCTCTTGCTGAGCACTGCTCAGCTCCCCTCTGGGGCTGCTCCCCTCCAGGCTCAGCAGCCCCAGGGGGCAACACTCACCAGGTTAAGGGGCTGGGAGGTGAGGAGCTGCTGGAGCTGCTCCTTGTCCTTCTCCCTTCCACCTTCTGCTTCCCTGCCACCTCCAATTTTCCCTCTAGGCCAACCACTGCCTCCTCTCCCCTCCCCCTTCCTCTTTTCTTCCCTAGGCAGCTCAACCCCCAAACCGTTCCCAGCTTCACTTGGGGTGGGCCCAAACCCCAAGGCAGGTTCCTGCTGGGGGGGGGGGGGGAGGGAGAGAGGGGTTGGGAGGCAGAGGGTGGTGTGGGAGCCCTTCCAAGAGCCCCCCCTCCCCCAAAACAAAAGCTGTACACAAAGTCTGGACTCTTTTATTTTGTGGTTGGGGGTTGGTTGGTTTCTCCTTTGCTCCCTGGTTGGAGACTCAACCCTTGGACCAGTGCATGCATCTCAAAAACAGCTAACAGGGTCTCAAACTGCTCCTAGCAAACAGACAAAAAGCACAGAGCACCTCCCAATCCCCAGGTCAGCCCCAGTCAGGGGGGGTTGGAACCCCCTCCACAACCCTGGAATGGTTTGGGGTCTTTGCCTCATCACTGTGATGAGTTTTTGGGGGGGGTGTACATCATGTAAGTGCTGCTCCCTCCTCCAGAGCTCACCCAGCAGTCTGAGCTGGGTCTTTGAGTTCATTATTCACATCATTGGTTGGGGTTTTTTTTCCCCCCCTCTCCCCTGATTTAAAACCCTCCCCAGCCCCCAAGGTGCCTCCTGGAGGGGTGAATCCCAGCCAGCTGCTAAGCAAAAGATCAGCCCTTCCACCACCCCACCCCACCTCAAGGCCTTTTGGCTTGAGTGGTGGGAGAGGAAAACCCCCAGGAGGAGGTTTGTGAGCAGCAGCTGGGGGCCTGGGAGCAGAGGGGGGGTGCTGGAGAAGGAGAGAAAGAGAGGAGGGGGGAGATGAGAAACCAACCTGAGGATGGGTGAAGGGAGAGGAGGGTTGGGGCTGCTGGCTCTGCCCCAGGGTGGGGGCACAGAGCCCAAGCTGAGGATGCAGACAGAGTGACTTCCAATCAGCTGGAGGGTCAATGGCTTTGACCTCTGCTGCAGCTGGGAGGGAGGCATCAAGGAAGGCACAGGATGGGGGGAGGAATCTGGCCAGGCCAAGACAGCCTTAAGTCCACCAAGGCCAAGTCACAACCCCAAAGCCATCAAGGGCAACTCAACCCCAAACCCTTCAAGGCCAAACCACAACCCCAAAGCTACCAAGGCCAAGTCAACCCCAAACCCATCAAGGCCAAGACACAACCCCAAAGCCATCAAGGTCAAGCCACAAACCCTCCAAGGTGAAGACACAACCCCAAAGCCACCAAGGCCAAGTCAACCCCAAAGCCACCAAGGCCAAGTCAACCCCAAACCCATCAAGGCCAAGACACAACCCCAAAGCCATCAAGGTCAAGTCAACCCCAAACCACAACCCCAAAGCCATCAAGGCCAAGTCAACCCCAAACCCACCAAGGCCAAGTCAACCCCAAACCCTTCAAGGCCAAACCACAACCCCAAAGCCATCAAGGTCAAGCCACAAACCCTTCAAGGTGAAGACACAATCCCAAACCCATCAAGGCCAAGTCACAACCCCAAAGCCACCAAGGCCAAGTCAACCCCAAAGCCTTCAAGGCTAAGACACAACCCCAAAGCCATCAAGGCCAAGTCAACCCCAAACCCTTCAAGGCTAAGACACAACCCCAAACCCATCAAGGCCAAGACACAACCCCAAAGCCATCAAGGTCAAGCCACAAACCCTTCAAGGTGAAGACACAACCCCAAAGCCATCAAGGCCAAATCAACCCCAAAGCCATCAAGGTCAAGTCAACCCCAAACCCTTCAAGGCTAAGACACAACCCCAAAGCCACCAAGGCCAACTCAACCCCAAACCCCCCAAGGATTTGCCTTCCCTCTCCCACTCTGCTCATGCTGCAGGAGCTCTCTCAGATGTTCAGCTCTAGGCTCAAAGCAGCTTCTGGTTCCTTCCATTCTGACAGCTCAGGCTCAGTATGCTCAGAGAGAGAGAGAGACCCCAGCCAAGGCCTCCAGCCCCTTGCAGCTCACTCCCCACAGCCTCACCCTGCCCTTGGGCACTGCAGGGAGGAGCTGCACACACACACTTCAAGAGAGTTGTTGGTTTCTTTTCATCTCTCTGAAGCTCCACTTGACCAAAGAATTCGTGCTGCAATTTCCTGACCCCCCCCTGTACCCCTTGGCCAGGGGCTGAGCCACCTGCTGGCTCTTTCAAGCCAGGGGTTTGGCAGTCAACTGCAGCTCAGTGTTCTGCAGGGTACATGCTACAGACAGAAATATCCACAGGCAGCAGGCTAGAGCTAAACTCACACCAGAAACAGACACCCAAGTAGCACAAGCAGCTGTGAAACCAGAAGCCAAAGGGCTGGGGGGCAGGGGCGGGGAAGGAGGGTTTCTGCTTTGAAACACTGTGAGGTTAAACAAAGTGACCTGAAATGAGATTTAGAAGCAAAGGGAGGCAAAAAAACCACCCCACAACCCCAAACCCAAATGAAACCAAACCCAAAAGGAAATTAAAGAAAGAACAAATAGACCCCAAAACCAAGTCAGGAAGGCAAAACTAAGCCAAAGAAACCCCAACCAAAGAAGACCAAACCAAAGAAACCCAAAACCAAACCAAATAAACTCAAACTAAATAAATCCAAACCCAAACCAAACCTAAATCCAAACCCAAACCAAAGAAGCCCAAACCAAGGAAGCCCAAACCAAAGAAGCCCAAACCAAGGAAGCCCAAACCAAGGAAGCCCAAACCAAGGAAGCCCAAAACCAAACCAAATAAACTCAAACTAAATAAATCCAAACCCAAACCAAAGAAGCCCAAACCAAAGAAACCCAAACCAAACCAAAAACCAAGGAAGCCCAAACCAAAAGCCAAACCAAACCAAATAAACCAAATCAAACTCAAACAAACCAAACCCAAACCAAACCTAAAAACCCAAACCTAAAACCAAACAGATTCAAACCCAGACCAAACAGACCCAAACCAGACCCAAACCCAAACAGACTCAAACCCAAACCTAATAGATCCAAACCAGACCAAATAGACCCAAAACCAAATCAAATAGACCCCAAACCAGACCAAACAGTCCCCAAACCAGACCAGAGACCCAAACCCAAATAAACCAAAGCTAAACCAAATAAACCCAAACCAAACAGACCCCAAACCAGACCAAACAGACCAACCAGACCAAACAGACCCCAAATCAGACCAGAGAGACCTAAACCATATAGACCCAAACCCAGACCAAACAGACCCCAAACCAGACCAAACAGACCCCAAACCAGACCAAGGAGACCTAAACTATATAGACCCAAACCCAGACCAAACAGACCCCAAACCATATAGACCCCAAACCAGACCAAAGAGACCCAAACCAGACCAAATAAACCCCAAACCAGACCAGAGAGACCTAAACCATATAGACCCAAACCAGACCAAACAGACCTAAACCATATAGACCCAAACCCAGACCAAACAGACCCCAAACCAGACCAAACAGACCCAAACCAGACCATTTAGGCCTCAAACCAAATCCAACCCAACCCCAACCCAACCCAAATCAAACCCAACCCCAAACTCCAACCCCAAAATCAAATCCAAACCAAATCAAAAGAAGGGGGGAACCTCAATCAAAATCCAACCCAAATCCAACCCCAAATGAAAAGGAAGTCAAAGAATCAAACTAAGCCCCCCAAGCAAATGAAACAAAGGCCAAACTGACTTAAAAAAAGGCAAAGGAAAATAAATGAAGTATCAAAAAGTCAAAGACTAGGAAGGAAAAAAATAATCAAATGCAAAACCCCAAACCCAAACTGAAGCCAAAGCAAAAGAGAATCAAAAACCAAAGGCAAGGAAAGAAAACAAAGGAAGAAAGAGCTCAAAAGGGGCAAATCCCTTTGCCAGCCCAACCAAAGCTCTGCAGCCTCACTTCTCACCCTGGCCACCAAAACCCCTGCCTGGAAAGCCCAAGGAGTGCTCTGCAGGGGATGCAAATCGTGAACCAGACCCCAAAAGGCTTCCTGCTCGGCGAAGAGCCAGCCCTGGCCCCAAGGCCGTCTTCGGGGAGAGCCCTGCGGCCGAGTTCCCCCTCGGAAGAGAGCCCTGCAGCTCATTTTCCCCCTCGGGGGGAGAGCCCTGCAGCCGATTTCCCCCTCGGGGGAGAGCCCTGCAGCCGAGGGGGAGAGCCCTCCCCCCCCTCGAGGGAGAGCCCTGCAGCCGATTTCCCCCTCGGGGGAGAGCCCTGCAGCCGATTTCCCCCTCGGGGGAGAGCCCTGCAGCCGATTTCCCCCTTGGAAGAGAGCCCTGCAGCCGATTTCCCCCTCGGGGGAGAGCCCTGCAGCCGATTTCCCCCTTGGAAGAGAGCCCTGCAGCCGATTTCCCCCTTGGAAGAGAGCCCTGCTGCTGATTTCCCCCTCGGGGGAGAGCCCTGCAGCCGAGGTCCCCCTCGGGGGAGAGCCCTGCAGCCGAGGTCCCCCTCGGGGGAGAGCCCTGCAGCCGAGGTCCCCCTCGGGGGAGAGCCCTGCAGCCGAGGTCCCCCTCGGGGGAGAGCCCTGCAGCCGAGGTCCCCCTCGGGGGAGAGCCCTGCTGCTGATTTCCCCCTCGGGGGAGAGCCCTGCAGCCGAGGTCCCCCTCGGGGGAGAGCCCTGCTGCTGATTTCCCCCTCGGGGGAGAGCCCTGCTGCTGAGTTCCTTTCAGCACGCAAGTGGCAAGTGGGCAGCAGGGGCAGAACTGGGGAAGAGGCAGGGGCAGGCAGGTTCCACTCTACAAGGAGCTGGGAAGTGGAGCAGTAGTCAACTGCTCCTAAGCCCTTTTGTATCCTGCAGGACTTGCTGTCCTTCCTGGGGAGGAAGCTCAGTGAGGGGAGGCTTGTTCCTAGCACTGCAGCCAAGCTTCAGCCTTCCACTCTCTTTGGGTTTGGAGTGTCTCAGGTTCACTCATTGCCTTTTCTCCCCATCCCTACCCCCTGTCCTTTTCCTCCCCCATCCCTACCCCCTGTCCTTTTCCTCCCCCATCCCTACCTTTTAGCTCTTCTTGGGTTCAAACCCACTCCAAGCTAAGCAGTTTCAGAGCTTCCCCAAAAGGAGGAGGACAAAACTCAGCAGGGTCCTAAAAGCTGCAGCTTTAAATGCAGGCTTTTCAAACTCTCAGCAATGAAAACTGATTTCCTGTTCCTCCCCAACCCTACTTCTCTTTCTCCTCCCCTTCCCTATCCCTTTCTTCCCCATCCCTATCCTTTCCTCCCCATCCCTTTCCTTCTCCTCCCCTTCCCTATCCCTTCCCTTCTCCTCCCCTTCCCTCCCCATCCCTATCCCTTTCCCTCCCAATCCCTATCCCTTTCCCTCCCCATCCCTATCCCTTTCCTCCCCATCCCTATCCCTTTCCTTCTCCTCCCCATCCCTATCCCTTCCCTTCTCCCCATCCCTATCCCTTCCCTTCTCCCCATCCCTATCCCTTCCCTTCTCCTCCCCATCCCTATCCCTTCCCTTCTCCCCATCCCTATCCCTTCCCTTCTCCTCCCCTACCTCTATCCCTTTCCCTCCCCCATCCCTACCCTCTCAGCTCATCTTGGGTTCTAAACCCACTCCAAGCTAAGCAGTTGGAGAGGTGCAAGTTGGTTCCCCCAGAGAAGGGAGGAGGAAGAGAAGGCCAAAACTCACCAGGCCACACAAGCTGCAGGTTTAAAGTGCCAGGAATAAAAAACCCCAAGTGAGGAGGAGGTGTTTGGAGGCTTTCTCCTCGCTGGTAACCACTGAAGTGCCTCTTGGCTTTTAAGGGGAAAGCAACCAAGCTAAGGGCCACAGAACCGAGCTGGATGCTCACCAAGTCCTCCCCACTGGCTCAGGGCTCTTCAGAGCTGCGTTTTGGGGGTCGTGGCTTTTCCAGCTTCCAACACCTGAAGACATCAGAGCCTTCAGCCTCCCCCCCCCCTCCCCCAACCCCGAGGCAGTGGTGTGTCAGCCCCCCCAACCCCCCCTACCAAGAACTCCAGTGGCAGAAGAACTCTGTCCCATGTCAAAAGGAACGACCCAAGAACGACCGAACAAAAGAGAAGGATTCAGATCCCACAACGACCCTGGAATAGTCCTTGCTGATTCCTTCAGAGACTCTCTATTTACAGTGCACTCTTGCTGGGCTGAAATCATTCCCTCCCCATCCCCCTCCCCACCCCACCCCTCGGCTGTGGGATTCACATCACCAATGTGGGGCTGAAGCTTAAAAACCCCAACCCTCTAACCCCCAACCCCACCCCCCCAGCCCCAAAGTCCACATTCAGGATCCAGGCCCAGAGCCAGGGAAATGAGCAGGATGTGATCAGCACCAAGTTATCTCTCTCCCCCCCCCCTCCCCCAAACCAAAACCCCAACCCCCATCCCCACCAAAACCCCAAAAAGGACCAAATTCCACACAGCAAAACTGTAGCACAGCACAGGGACAAAGGACATTCCCCAACAGCTTCTTCCCCCACCCCCCCCAGACAAAGGCATATGTGAAAGAACAGTTTCAAGGCAGAGAAGCAACAGCTGCAAAACAGAAGAGAAAGGTTTTTGTCCCCCAAACAGCTGGAAAATGAAAGGAAAAGGAAAAGGGGGGAAAAGAGGACCCAGAGTTCTGTGATCTGTGCAGCAGGAGCTAACAGAACCCCAAAAGCAAGCCTGAGAAGCTTGGCTGTGGGGGGGGGGCCAGGGGGTGGGAAAACAACCTGGAGAAGGAACAGGAGGTTGGTTCAGTCACACAGCTCAGTTCCAGTCCCTTAGGGGGAGGTGGGTGGTGGTGGTGGTGGGTGGTGGGTGGTGGTGGGGAAGCTGAGGCAAGAACCTGGTGCCAAGTGCTCCAAGCCATTTCCACCGCTTGACTTGTGGCTCTAGAGAGTGAGGAGGGCCTGGAGCAGAGGAGAGCCACAGCACAGTCCCAAGCTCAAGTCCTGGAGAGCCCTCCTGGGGCGGAGGGAAAGTCGCTGCCCTCCGAGCGCCGGCTCCCAGCGCTCCACCCCAGAGCGGCAGAGTCCCAGGTCCCCGGGGGAGGTGCAGGGCAAGGCTGCCACAGCCAAAGCCGACTGGAAACACCTCTGGCAGGACACAAATTCAAGTACCTGTGGCAGGTGGGGGGAGGGAGTGGGGGGGGGGGCAAGGCAAGGAAGACTGAACACCAGCTGGGGTTAAAACACTGCCAAGGGGGGAGGGAAGCTGGAAGGGGAAGAGACAACACCGAGGGGCGGCAGGGAAGTGTTCCAGGCAGCCCAACCACTATCTCCTATCTACAGGTAACAAAAGGGACACCAAAAAAGAACCCCCACCCCCCAAAAAAAAAAAGACCTTTTTCTGTTGCTGTTTTCCTCTGAGGAAATCTTCAAAGCTGAGCCAGCTGAAAGCAGCAGGAGGAGGAGGAGGAGGAGGAGGAGGAGGCCCAAGCAGATTGCTGGAGGTCGTTGGATGCTTGTTGGTTGTCAGAGAGGAGGAGGAAGGAGGAGGAGGGTTTGGGTTTGGAAGAGGTTCTGGGGGGTTAACAGCTTTTGAAGTGATCATCTTTGGTAGATGTTCATCTCCCTCATCTTTTGGTGGTGACCAAGGGCAGGGAAGAGTTGACACAAAACCAAATCAGAGGAAATCAATTAAAAAGAGATGAAAAGAGAAGTGGTGGTGGTGGTGGTGGAGGAGGTTTTTTTGTTTCCTTTCTTCTTATTTAAATTAATCCAAACCAACAAAAAAAAAACCCCCCCCCCCCACCCCCCAAAAAAAAAACCAACCCCAACCCTAAGCTAAAAACAAACAAACAAACAAAAGGTATAAAGTGTCCCAGTTTGAATTCACCTAAAGGTCAGCAACTCCTCTCCTTAAAGGCAGGTTAAGGTTTGCCAGCCCTGAAGGGAGAGTTTTGCCCTTCCCAGCTGCTGCCAAGAGGGGGAATAAAATACAACAATAAAGTAAAAGAGAAGGGAAGGAAGGAGAGGAGAGGAGAGAGGAGAAGGGAGAAGGGGAGGGAGGAGAGGAGAAGGGAAGAGGGAGGGGAAGAGGAGGAGGAAGAGGAGGGGAAGAGGAGGGAAGAGGAGGAGAGGGGAAGAGGAGGAAGAGGGGAGGGGAAGAGGGAGGGGAAGAGGGGAGGAAGAGGGGAGGGAAGAGAGGAGGGGAAGAGAGGAGGGAAGAGGGAGGAAGAGAGGAGGGGAAGAGGGGAGGGGAAGAGAGGAGGGAAGAGGGAGGGAAGAGAGGAGGGGGGAAGAGGGGAGGAAGAGGAGGAAGAGAGGAGGGGAAGAGAGGAGGGGAAGAGAGGAGGGGAAGAGAGGAGGGGAAGAGAGGAGGGGAAGAGAGGACGGGAAGAGAGGAAGGGAAGAGAGGAAGGGAAGAGAGGAAGGGAAGAGAGGAAGGGAAGAGAGGAAGGGAAGAGAGGAAGGGAAGAGAGGAAGGGAAGAGAGGAAGGGAAGAGAGGAAGGGAAGAGAGGAAGGGAAGAGAGGAAGGGAAGAGAGGAAGGGAAGAGAGGAAGGGAAGAGAGGAAGGGAAGAGAGGAAGGGAAGAGAGAAGGGAAGAGAGGAAGGGAAGAAGAGGAAGGGAAGAGAGGAAGGGAAGAGAGGAAGGGAAGAGAGGAAGGGAAGAGAGGAAGGGAGGGAGAGGAAGGGAAGGGGAAGGGGAAGGGGAGGGAAGGGAGGAGGAAGGAGGAAGGGGGGAGGGAGGGGAGGGGAAGGGGAGGGGAAGGGGAGGGGAAGGGGAGGGGAAGGGGAGGGGAAGGGGAGGGAAGGAAGGGGGGAAGGGGAGGGGAAGGGGAGGGGAAGGGAAGGGAAGGAAGGAAGGAAGGGAAGGGAAGGGAAGGAAGGGGAAGGGGAAGGAAGGGAAGGGGAAGGAAGGAAGGGAAGGGAAGGAAGGGAAGGAAGGAAGGGAAGGAAGGAAGGAAGGGAAGGAAGGGAAGGGAAGGAAGGGAAGGAAGGAAGGAAGAAGGAAGGAAGGGAAGGGAAGAGAAGAGAAGAGAAGAGAAGAGAAGAGAAGAGAAGAGAAGAGAAGAGAAGAGAAGAGAAGAGAAGAGAAGAGAAGAGAAGAGAAGAGAAGAGAAGAGAAGAGAAGGAAAAGGAGAAGGGAAGAAAACAAAAGTCAAATAAAAGTGAAATGGAAGTGAACTGAACTGCCCCCCCCAGGCAGGGCTGCTTTGTCTC
Organism: Melanerpes aurifrons; assembly: GCA_011125475.1. Lineage (NCBI taxonomy): Eukaryota > Metazoa > Chordata > Aves > Piciformes > Picidae > Melanerpes > Melanerpes aurifrons. The sequence continues at coordinate 2,681,317 of WWNC01000063.1, read as the reverse complement.
TCTGGCCTAAAGGAATACTACCCAAACCACCCCAAGGAGCAGCAGCTTGTGGCACTCAGGCACTGCTGCCTCTTGCCTCCCCCCAGCCCCTCGCTCAGCATCACCCTTCCAGCCAGGGCCACATCTCCAGATGCCCTCTGGGGGCCGGGGGCAGGGGGGGAGGGAAGGAGCCTCGGGGGAAGAGCAGTGCTGAAACAATGCACTTGGGCCGGGCTGGGGAGAGCCCTCCAGAAACACCAAGGTAAAAATCATCCAGGTCTGGGCACTGCTGGAAGATCCAAACTCCACTGCTGCCAGCTGGGGCCAGAGGCCTGCCCGAGGGTGCACCGGGAAGGAGTTGCTGCTGCTGCTGCTGCTGCTGCTGTCCTCTCTTGGAGTCACACAGTGCCACACACACACCCCCCTTGCACACTCACCACCCACACACACCCATGCACACCCCACATGCTGCTACAGTGTCTGTTTCAGAGCCTCACAGGGCTGCCTTCTGGGCCGGGAAGCAGCCTCCCTTCTCCTCTTCCTCGCTGGCTGAAGGCTGAGGACCACCTGACTATGTCAGGATGTTGGAGATGAAGTCGTTGAAGCGCTTCGAGTACTGCTCCGGGTTGACAGTGGAGATCTCTGCCCCAGCCTGCAAGGCAGAGAGGGGAAACTGAGTCACAGCCCAGCCCCCTGCCAGGGCACAGCCCCTGCCTGCAGCCCCCAGACTCACAGCCCAGCCCCCTGCCAGGGCACAGTCCCTGCCTGCAGCCCCTCAGACTCACAGCCCAGCCCCTGCCAGGCCAGCCCTCCTGCAGCCCCCAGACTCACAGCCCAGCCCCCTGCCAGGGCACAGCCCCTGCCTGCAGCCCCCAGACTCACAGCCCAGCCCCCTGCCAGGGCACAGCCCCTCCTGCAGCCCCCCAGACTCACAACCCAGCCCCCTGCCAGGGCACAGCCCCTGCCTGCAGCCCCCCCAGACTCACAGCCCAGCCCCCTGCCAGGGCACAGCCCCTGCCTGCAGCCCCCAGACTCACAGCCCAGCCCCCTGCCCAGTCCCTGCCTGCAGCCCCCAGTCACAGCCCAGCCCCTGCAAGGGCTGCCTGCAGCCCCCAGACTCACAGCCCAGCCCCTGCCAGGGCACAGCCCCTGTCTGCAGCCCCCAGACTCACAGCCCAGCCCCTGCCAGGGCACAGCCCTGCCTGCAGCCCCCAGACTCACAGCCCAGCCCCTGCCAGGGCCAGTCCCTGCCTTCAGCCCCCAGACTCACAGCCCAGCCCCCTGCCAGGGCACAGCCCCTGCCTGCAGCCCCCCAGACTCACAGCCCAGCCCCCTGCAAGGGCACAGTCCCTGCCTGCAGCCCCCAGACTCACAGCCCAGCCCCCTGCCAGGGCACAGTCCCTGCCTGCAGCCCCCCAGACTCACAGCCCAGCCCCCTGCCAGGGCACAGCCCCTGCCTGCAGCCCCCCAGACTCACAGCCCAGCCCCCTGCCAGGGCACAGTCCCTGCCTGCAGCCCCCCAGACTCACAGCCCAGCCCCCTGCCAGGGCACAGCCCCTGCCTGCAGCCCTCCCAAAGGGTGGAGGAAGGCCAAGCAGGGAGTATGGACTGATGGACTTTGGGGTGTCCTGGAGTGGCTCAGAGGCCAGGCTGAGGCAGCCTGCAGAGAAGGCTCCAGGGGGAGCTCAGAGCTGCCTGCCAGGACCTGAAGGGATCCTGCAGGAAGGCTGCAGAGAGACTTTTGCTGAGGGAGTCTGGAGCCAGACCCAGGGGGGAGGGTTTGGAGCTGAGGCAGGGCAGGGGCAGAGGGGAGCTGAGGCAGGGCAGGGGCAGAGGGGAGCTGAGGCAGAAGTTGCTGAGTGTGAGGCTGCTGAGGCTCTGGCCCAGGCTGCCCAGGGAGGCTGTGGCTGCCTCCTGCCTGGGGGTGTCCCAGGCCAGGCTGGATGAGCTGAGTCTAGCTGAGAGCTGTCCCTGCCCATGGTGGGGAGCTCAGAGCAGATGACCTCTGAGGTCCCTTCCACCCTGAGCCCTTCCAGGACTCCATGGCTCCTAAGGTGCCCTCCAGGCCACTCTGTGACTCTCTGCAGTGCTTCTCTCCACCCAAGCAGGGCACAGAGCTCGAAGCCTTTCCAAGGCAGCCAGCCAGGGGAGAGCTGCCCTTAGGCAGGGAGAATTCCCACACTGGCAGCAAGCTCAGTGTCAGAGGAGGCAGCAGGCCAAGCCAGAGCCCCCCTGGCCCTGGGGGTGGGGGCAGGACCCTTACCCCATGTTTCACTGTCTTGGCAGCGTGGGCAGCCTTCTTCTTGGTGTCGTAGGGCGTCAGGATGTCGATGATGGCCATGAAGTACACTTCCTTCCTGGGGGCACCTGGCAAAGCAAGAGAGCTGCTGGCACAGCCTGGGCTGGCAGCAAAGCCCAAGCTGCACCACCTCCCCTTTCCTCCTCTTCTTCCTCCCCAGGGGCTAGGAGAGAGGGCAAGGCAGAGCGCCTGCACCCCCCGAGGCTCTGCCCTGCTCCCCCAGCACCAGCTCCGAGCCACTCCCAGCCCACAGGAGGCTGTGGAGGGTGGAAGCTTCCCCCCAGCATCCACTGCAGCCAGGCTGAGTGAAGTGTGAGGAGTGGTTGTGACACAGCTCCCCTCATCCCAGACCTCCCTCCAATGAATTCAGCACAGAGTGGAAGAGAATCAACCAGGCCGGAAAGGACCTCAGGGATCCTCCAGTCCAACCTCCCACCCAGCACCAGCTCCTCCTGGCAGCTCAACCCTGGCTCCAAGGGCCTCAGCCAGGCTCTTCCTGAGCACCCCCAGGGCTGGGGACTCCACCACCTCCCTGGGCAGCACATCCCACTGGAAATTTCCTCTTGCTGGGAAGAACTTTCTCCTCACCTCCAGCCCAAACCTCCCCTGGCACAGCTTGAGACTGTGGCCTCTTGTTCTGGTGCTGCTTGCCTGGGAGAAGAGACCAACCCCCACCTGGCTCCAACCTCCCTGCAGGGAGTTGCAGAGAGCAAGAAGGTCTCCCCTGAGCCTCCTCTTCTCCAGGCTAAGCAACCCCAGCTCCCTCAGCCTCTCCTCCCAGGGCTGTGCCCAGACCCCTCCCCAGCTTTGTTGCCCTTCTCTGGACACCTTCCAGCAGCTCAACCTCTTTCCTGACCTGAGGAGCCCAGAGCTGGACACAGGACTCCAGGTGTGGCCTAACCAGGGGCAGAGTGACCTCCCTGCTCCTGCTGGCCACACTGCTCCTGCTGCAGGCCAGGCTGCCCTTGGCCTTCTTGGCCCCCTGGGCACACTGCTGGCTCCTGTTCAGCTGCTGTCCACCACTACCCCCCAGCTCCCTCTCTTCCTGGCTGCTCTCAACATCATCCTTAGCCTGAGCAGCCCAGAGCTGGACACAGGACTCCAGGTGGAGATCTCTGCCCCAGCCTGCAAGGCAGAGAGGGGAAACTGAGTCACAGCCCAGCCCCCTGCCAGGGCACAGTCCCTGCCTGCAGCCCCCCAGACTCACAGCCCAGCCCCCTGCCAGGGCACAGCCCTTGCCTGCAGGCCCCAGTCTGCCCCCTGGCCTAACCAGAGGCAGAGTGACCTCCCTGCTCCCAGCCCTTGAGACCAATCCTTTGCTTCCCTGTCCCCACTGAAGCCTTCTTCTCCTTCCTCTCCCTCTTCTCCCTCCTCTCCTTCCTCTCCCTCCTCTCCTTCCTCTCCCTCCTCTCCCTCCTCTCCCTCCTCTCCTTCCTCTCCCTCCTCTCCTTCCTCTCCCTCCTCTCCCTCCTCTCCCTCCTCTCCTTCCTCTCCCTCCTCTCCATCCTCTCCATCCTCTCCCTCCTCTCCCTCCTCTCCCTCCTCTCCCTCCTCCCTCTCCTTCCTCTCCCTCCCTCCTCTCCTCTCTCCTTCCTCTCCCTCCTCTCCCTCCTCTCCCTCCTCCCTCCTCTCCCTCCTCTCCCTCCCTCCCCCCTCCTCCCTCCTCTCCTTCCTGTCCCTCCTCTCCTTCCTGTCCCTCCTCTCCCTCCTGTCCTTCCTGTCCTTCCTCTCCCTCCTCTCCTTCCTGTCCTTCCTCTCCCTCCTCTCCTTCCTCTCCCTCCTCTCCTTCCTCTCCCTCCTCTCCCTCCTCTCCCTCCTCTCCCTCCTCTCCCTCCTCTCCTTCCTCTCCCTCCTCTCCTTCCTCTCCCTCCTCTCCTTCCTCTCCCTCCTCTCCTTCCACTCCCTCCTCTCCCTCCTCTCCCTCCTCTCCCTCCTCTCCTTCCTCTCCCTCCTCTCCCTCCTCTCCCTCCCTCCCTCTCCTCCTCCCTCCTCTCCCTCCTCTCCCTCCTCTCCCTCCTCTCCTTCCTCTCCCTCCTCTCCTTCCTCTCCCTCCTCTCCCTCCTCTCCTTCCTCCCCATCCTCTCCTTCATCTCCTTCCTCTCCCTCCGCTCCCAACCTGCAGCTGGGTTTGAAAGGCTTGAAAGGGGACAGAGGCAGAGGTGGCAGGGGGCTGGCTCTCCCTTCCCTCAGTTGCCCCCAGGGCCCCTGCCCAGGCCCCTGCCCAGGCCCCTGCCCAGGCCCCCTGCCCGCTCACTCTCGTGGCTCTTCATGGCGTAGACGTCGACGGCAGGGTCGAACTCTCCGGGCCCGAAGAAGCGTGGGTAGCTGAGGAGGTTGCCAGGGCTGTCAGGGGGGGTGCCATAGGAGGAGAGGGGGTTGCCCCCCAGCCCATCATTCTCACACTCCTCCTCCTCTGCTCGCTCCTCCACCTCCATCTCCTCCTGCTCGGCCCGGTCCACGTCGTGGATGCCGACCAGCAGGCTGTAGTCCATGATCTTCAGCTGAGCCAGGAACTGCCAGGGGGCAGGGAGGGAGGGAGGGAGTGAGGCCAGCAGCAGGCAGCTGGAGGGCAGAAAGGCTCAGCCCTGAACCCCTGAACCTTCACCGCAGGCTCCACAGCGGAGCTCATGCCCCCTGCTGCTGAATCAATCAGGGTGGAAGAGACCTCAGAGAGCATCAAGTCCAAGCTGTGCCCCAGCGCCTCCTGGCAGCTCAACCATGGCTCCAAGGGCCTCAGCCAGGCTCTTCCTGAGCACCCCCAGGGCTGGGGACTCCACCACCTCCTCCTGACAGCTCAACCCTGGCTCCAAGGGCCACATCCAAGCCCCTCCTGCACACCCCCAGGGCTGGGGACTCCACCATCTCCTCCTGGCAGCTCAACCCTGGCTCCAAGGGCCACATCCAAGCCCCTCCTGCAACACCCCCAGGGCTGGGGACTCCACCACCTCCTCCTGACAGCTCAACCCTGGCTCCAAGGGCCACATCCAAGCCCCTCCTGAACACCCCCAGGGCTGGGGACTCCACCACCTCCCTGGGCAGCTTCCCTCATCCCAGACTTCCCTCCAATGAATTTAGCACAGAGTAGGAGAAGAACCAACCAGGTTGGAAAGGACCTCAGGGATCCTCCAGTTCAACCTCCCACCCAGCACCAGCTGATCAGCTCAACCCTGGCTCCAAGGGCCTCATCCAGGCTCTTCCTGCACACCCCAGGGCTGGGGACACCACCACCTCCCTGGGCAGCACATCCCAAGGGCCAATCTCTCTGCTGGGAAGAACTTTCTCCTCCCCTCCAGCCTAAACCTCCCCTGGCACAGCTTGAGACTGTGGCCTCTTGTTCTGGTGCTGCTTGTCTGGGAGAAGAGCCCAACCCCCACCTGGCTGCACCTCCCTGCAGGGAGTTGCAGAGAGCAAGAAGGTCTCCCCTGAGCCTCCTCTTCTCCAGGCTAAGCAACCCCAGCTCCCTCAGCCTCTCCTCCCAGGGCTGTGCTCCAGACCCCTCCCCAGCTCTGTTGCCCTTCTCTGGACACCTTCCAGCAGCTCAACCTCTTTCCTGACCTGAGGAGCCCAGAGCTGGACACAGGACTCCAGGTGTGGCCTCAGCAGTGCTGAGCACAGGGCAGGATGAGCTCCCTGCCCTGCTGGCCACACTGCTCCTGCTGCAGGCCAGGCTGCCCTTGGCCTTCTTGGCCCCCTGGGCACTCTGCTGCTCATCAGCACAACCCTGCCAGCTCCTTGCTTGGCTGAGCCAGGCCTTGGGCTTTCCACCCTTTGAGGCCACAGTCACAGAGCTGTCAGGGCTGGAAGGGACCTCCAGGATCAGGCAGTTCCAATCCCCAGTTCCCACTGGCTCAGGGGGGGGATCAGTGAGGAGCCAGAGCAAAAAGCTGCTTCCCCCCTACCCCTTCCCCCCCAGCCCAGGAAGCTCTACCTCCACATCCCTCTTCAGCTTCTCCAGGAAGTTCTTTTTACTCTCTTCTCCCACATGCAGCTTCTGACCCTCATTCAAGAAGTCATTGTCCTTGAAGGTGGGCAGGTCCTTGGCCTACAACACAACAGCCCCTGTCACATCCCCCTGCCCCTGAGGGAAGGGCTGGAGCCACTCAGCCACCAGCAACAGACACTCAGCACTGAGTGTGGGGTTGGCCCAGGAGGTTGTGTCTCTCTGAAGGGTGAAATGGCTCCCAGCTGGCCACTGAGGCTGGAAGTGAGGATTGAATGTGGGGCTGGCCCAGGTTGTGTCTCTCTGAAGGGAGAAATGGCTCCAAGCTGGCCACTGAGGATGGAAGTGAGGATTGAGTGTGGGGCTGGCCCAGGCTGAGTCTCTCTAGAGGGTGAAATGGCTCCAAGCTGGCCACTGAGGCTGGAAGTGAGGATTGAGTGTGGGGCTGGCCCAGGCTGTGCCTCTCTGAAGGGTGAAATGGCTCCAAGCTGGCCACTGAGGCTGGAAGTGAGGATTGAGTGTGGGGCTGGCCCAGGTTGTGCCTCTCTAGAGGGTGAAATGGCTCCAAGCTGGCCACTGAGGCTGGAAGGTGGGGCTGGCCACTGAGGGCCTGGATGGAGTGAGGATTGAGTGTGGGGCTGGCCCAGGCTGTGTCTCTCTAGAGGGTGAAATGGCTCCAAGCTGGCCACTGAGGCTGGAAGTGAGGATTGAGTGTGGGGCTGGCCCAGGTTGTGCCTCTCTGAAGGGAGAAATGGCTCCAAGCTGGCCACTGAGGCTGGAAGTGAGGATTGAGTGTGGGGCTGGCCCAGGCTGAGTCTCTCTGAAGGGAGAAATGGCTCCCAGCTGGCCACTGAGGCTGAAAGTGGCATCAGGGAGAGCAAAGTAGTTGCCACTGAATCCACCTAGAGGGAAACTGAAGGGAGGCCCAGAGAGCAACCCAGCTGTGGAGACTGCCAGGCTGGAAGCTTGGGCAGAGCTGGGGCAAGCAGCTCAGGGCCCAGCTGAGAGCCTCTGCTCAACACCCTCTGGGGCAAGGGAAGTCAGTTGGATTCCAGCTGCTTCCAACCCCCAGGAGGAAGGAAAAGCTGGGCAGGGTTGGTCCTTACCTTCTCTTTGTCACTTGCTTCCCTGGATACTGTTGAGCCCTGAGGAAAGAAGCAAGCAAAGAGCATTGCTGCACCCTGGGGGCACAGCCCCAGGGAAGTCAAAGCCACTCTTTGAAGTCTCCCAAGCAAAGTAAAACCAGGAAAGCATTTAGAGATCAGTGCCCAAAGCCTTTCTCCATGCCCAAGGCATGCAGGTGATGATGATGAAGGCCTGGAGATCTCCCACACCAGCCTGGCTCTGCTCCTGCCCCAAGGAGGTCCTGCTTTGCAGGGGGGGTTTGGAATGGATGAGCTCTGGAGCTCCCTTCCAGCCCCTCCCAGGAAGCTGCAGGTCTCCCTGGGCTGGGGTAGGCCACTTGGGACAGGTGAAGGGAGCAACATCTGAGCCTCCAGGGCAGCCCCATCCCAACCCCCAGGGCACAGAAAGCAAAGCCCAGGACCTCTGCCAAGCAGATGTGACAAAGCCCAAGCTGCCCCCACCCCTGCTGGGAAAGGAGCTCTCAGCTCCCATGGGCAGAGCCCCCCCCAGAGCCTCACCTTCAGGTCATATTTCCTGTGCACAGTCAGCCTGTGGCTGAAGACATTTCTGGTGACCACCATGTAGGTCTCCACTCCATCCACAGTGAGCCTGTACATGCCCAGGAACTGGGGCAGGAGGGTGTTGCCATGGCACTCCACGATGAACTGCAGCAGAGCAGGGCAGGGGAGGGCAGAGAATCAGCACAGAGTCAATCAACCAGGCTGGAAAAGACCCTCAGAGGTCATCCAGTCCAACCTCTCACCCAACACCTCCTCACAACTCAACCCTGGCTCCAAGGGCCTCATCCAAGCCCCTCCCAAACACCTCCAGGGCTGGGGACTCCACCAGCTCCCTGGGCAGCACATCCCACTGGAAATTTCCTCTTGCTGGGAAGAACTTTCTCCTCCCCTCCAGCCTAAACCTCCCCTGGCACAGCTTGAGACTGTGGCCTCTTGTTCTGGTGCTGCTTGCCTGGGAGAAGAGCCCAACCCCCACCTGGCTACAACCTCCCTGCAGGGAGTTGCAGAGAGCAAGAAGGTCTCCCCTGAGCCTCCTCTTCTCCAGGCTAAGCAACCCCAGCTCCCTCAGCCTCTCCTCCCAGGGCTGTGCTCCAGACCCCTCCCCAGCTCTGTTGCCCTTCTCTGGACACCTTCCAGCAGCTCAACCTCCTTCCTAACCTGAGGAGCCCAGAGCTGGACACAGGACTCCAGGTGTGGCCTCAGCAGTGCTGAGCACAGGGCAGGATGAGCTCCCTGCTCCTGCTGGCCACACTGCTCCTGCTGCAGGCCAGGCTGCCCTTGGCCTTCTTGGCCCCCTGGGCACACTGCTGGCTCCTGTTCAGCTGCTGTCCACCACTACCCCCCAGCTCCCTCTCTTCCTGGCTGCTCTCAGCCACTCTGCCCCCAGCCTGCAGCACTGCCTGGGGTTGCTGTGGCCAAAGGGCAGCCCCTGGCACTTGGGAGTTGTTCAGTGCCATCCTGTTGGACTCTGCCCAGCCTGGCAAGGTCCCCCCTTGCAGAGCCCTCCTGCCCCCTAACAGGATCCACTCCTGCCCCCCCAGCTTGCTGCCATCTGCAGCCTCAAGCAGGGCAGCAAGGTTCCCCCCGCCAGGGCCAGCCGTGGCAGGGCACAAGCTGGAGGCTGCCCAAGGGAGCTCAGCCCCGCGGCGAGCCACAAGGCTGCCTGCAACCTTCCCCCACTGCTCCTCCTCCTCCTCCTGCTGCTGCTGCTGCTGCCAGGGGCCTGCAGGCTCACCATACCTGGTGGTACTTCTTTAAGATGTTGTGCATCTCAGCCACATCCTCGCTGGACACCGCCTTGATGACGAACCTCCGGTCGTAGGTGGTGAGGAAGCGAGCGCCGCAGCGGCCCTGGCTGTCGCTGTTCACAGGGGCACTGCGAGTCACAGAGTTCTGGGGGGGGGGCCACAACGACCACAAACAAGGGTGAGGAGGAGGAGGAGGAGGAAGGGGGAGAGGCAGAAGCTGTCACACAGCTCCCTGGGACAAGGAAGGGGGAGCAGTGCCGGGCAGCAGGCGAGGTGCGAGGGAGCGCGAGGGAGCCGGGGCCGGTCGGCGCGGAGGGCAGGAGGAGGCTCCCAGGAGAGCTCCCTGTGGCCCTCCAGGATCTGCAGGAGGCTACAGGAAAGCTGGGGAGGGACTTGTGAGGGTGTCAGGGAGGGATAGGAGTTGGGGGGGAATGGATCCAAGCTGGAGGAGGGGAGATTTAGATCAGACATCAGGTAGAAGTTGTTCCCCAGGAGGGTGGTGAGAGCCTGGCCCAGGCTGCCCAGGGAGGAGGTGGTGGAAGCCTCAACCCTGGAGGTGTTTGCAGCCAGGCTGGAGGTGGCTGTGGGCAGGCAACCTGCTGTGGTGTGAGGTGTCCCTGGCCATGGCAGGGGAAGTTGGAGCTGGCTGAGCCTTGGGGTCCCTCCCAACCCTGCCCATTCTGTGAGGCTATGAGGTGAGATGTGAGCGACCCTGAGATGTGATGAGAGTGAGGGAGAGGTGGAGCTGCTCAGCCTGGGGAAGAGGAGGCTCCAGGCAGACCTTAGGGCTGCACTGCAATACCTGAAGGGGACCTCCAGGGAGGCTGGGGAGGGACTGCTGGGAAGGGGTTTGGAATGGCAGAAGGGGAGGAAGGGTTTGAATGTGGAGCAGGGGAGGCCTGGGTTGGCCATCAGGGGGCAGCTGGGCAGGGTGAGGGCAGGGAGGGGGCAGGCAGTACCTGGTAGTCCTGGTCATCAATGCCAAACCTCTCCCTGAGGTTCCTGAACACCAGGGGACAATACTCCTTGAACTTGAAGCGGCTTGGCAAGTTCTCCCTGGGGCAGAGCAGAGAGCAGAGCCCTTGTGCAACCAGCAGCTGGGGCAAGCCAAACTCAATTCTACTCCCACCTCAACCCCTCAGGGCATCCAAGCCCCTTCCTCCTCCTCCTCCTCCTCCCCCCTACAAGAGCCCCACTCTGCAAGCAGTCAGCCCTCAGCAGGGTTTCTCTGGATGCCTGCAGAAGTCATCTGCTGGAGGCAAAGCAGGTGAGGGGTGGGCTGCTGGGGGGCTGCAGGTGTTGAAGGGAAGGCTTCAGAGGCAATCTGAGTGCTCTCTACAGCTACCTGGGGCTGGTGTTGGCCTCTTCTCCCAGGTAACCAGCAAGAGGATGAGAGGAAGAGGCCTCAAGGCCCTGCTCTGGCAGGGGGCTTGGGCTAGATGACCTCTGGAGGTCCCTTCCAACCCCTGACCCTGTGAGCCAGCCTTTGCCTCAGAGGCTCTCTGGCTGGGGGCTGTCTGCCTCCCAGAACAATCTCCCCTGTCACAAGCACAGATCTGACACAATCCTTTCTCTCTTTCCCTTTGTTGCTTTGCTGTGCTCAGCAGTGCAGCTGCCCCCCTGCTACCCACTGCTGCTGCTGCTGCTGCTGGAGATGAGAAGCTGGAGGAAGAGGAAGGGGGTGGGGGGAGGCCCCTCTCGTTTCAGATCAGATCACTCCTGCATCAAAGGGAAGGTCACCACCTCCAAAGCATCTCAGCCAGAAGGCCAAAGGAAAAGGCTGGGAAGGGGGTGGGGGAAAAGCAGCTTCAGTCTGGCACCTTCCAGACCAGTCCCAACCATCCCAGGCTGAGCTCTGCCAGCTGGGAATGAGGCCTGCCCAGAGCACAGCAAGCAGAGCCCCCCAGGGCTGAGCCCAGCTGCATCTGCTCCCTGCCACAGCTCTTGCTCTGCCCAGTGGGAGGAGGAAGGAGGCGGGAAGAGGAAGAAGGAGGCGGGAAGAGGAGGAAGGAGGCGGGAAGAGGAGGAAGGAGGCGGGAAGAGGAGGAAGGAGGCGGGAAGAGGAAGAGGAAGGAGGAGGAAGGAAGAGGAAGGAGGAGGAAGGAAGAGGAAGGAGGAGGAGGGAAGAGGAAGGAGGAGGAGGGAAGAGGAAGGAGGAGGAGGGAAGAGGAAGGAGGAGGAGGGAAGAGGAAGGAGGAGGAGGGAGGAAGAGGAAGGAGGAGGGAAGAGGAAGAGGAAGGAGGGAAGAGGAAGAGGAAGGAGGGAAGAGGAAGAGGAAGGAGGGAAGAGGAAGAGGAAGGAGGAGGAGGGAAGAGGAAGGAGGAGGAGGGAAGAGGAAGGAGGAGGAGGGAAGAGGAAGGAGGAGGAGGGAAGAGGAAGAGGAAGGAGGAAGAGGAAGGGAAGGAGGAGGAGAGGAAGAGGAAGAGGAAGGAGGAGGAGGGAAGGGAAGAGGAGGAGGAGGGAAGGGAAGGAGGAGGAGGGAAGAGGAAGGAGGAGGAGGGAAGAGGAAGGAGGAGGAGGGAAGAGGAAGGAGGAGGAGGGAAGAGGAAGGAGGAGGAGGGAAGAGGAAGGAGGAGGAGGGAAGAGGAAGGAGGAGGCGGGAAGAGGAAGGAGGAGGCGGGAAGAGGAAGGAGGAGGCGGGAAGAGGAAGGAGGAGGCGGGAAGAGGAAGGAGGAGGCGGGAAGAGGAAGGAGGAGGAAGAGGAAGGAGGAGGCGGGAAGAGGAAGGAGGAGGCGGGAAGAGGAAGGAGGAGGCGGGAAGAGGAAGGAGGAGGCGGGAAGAGGAAGAGGAAGGAGGAGGAGGGAAGAGGAGGAAGAAAGGAATCCCAGAGATGGAATTGAGCTGCTGGGAAGAGGCTCAAAGAGAGAAAGAATCCAGCAGGGCACAGACAGCAAACTCCTGACCTGTGCCCTCCCCCATGGCCTCTTTGGGTTCTGCTGTTGGGACAGGAAGCTCTGGCAGGGCACAGGGGCAGAGCTCAGGGGCAGGGCTCAGCGGCAGGGCACTGCAGCAGGGCTCAGCGGCAGGGCTCAGCGGCAGGGCAATGCGGCAGGGCAATGCGGCAGGGCACCGCGGCAGGGCACCGCGGCAGGGCAATGCGGCAGGGCAATGCGGCAGGGCAATGCGGCAGGGCTCAGCGGCAGGGCACTGCGGCAGGGCTCAGCGGCAGGGCTCAGCGGCAGGGCTCAGCGGCAGGGCACTGCGGCAGGGCTCAGCGGCAGGGCTCAGCGGCAGGGCTCAGCGGCAGGGCACTGCGGCAGGGCTCAGCGGCAGGGCTCAGCGGCAGGGCACTGCGGCAGGGCTCAGCGGCAGGGCTCAGCGGCAGGGCACAGCGGCAGGGCACCGCGGCAGGGCACCGCGGCAGGGCTCAGCGGCAGGGCTCAGCGGCAGGGCTCAGCGGCAGGGCTCAGCGGCAGGGCTCTGCGGCAGGGCTCAGCGGCAGGGCACTGCGGCAGGGCTCAGCGGCAGGGCTCTGCGGCAGGGCTCTGCGGCAGGGCTCAGCGGCAGGGCTCAGCGGCAGGGCTCAGCGGCAGGGCACTGCGGCAGGGCTCAGCGGCAGGGCACAGCGGCAGGGCTCAGCGGCAGGGCTCAGCGGCAGGGCACTGCGGCAGGGCACTGCGGCAGGGCACAGCGGCAGGGCACTGCGGCAGGGCTCAGCGGCAGGGCACTGCGGCAGGGCTCAGCGGCAGGGCTCAGCGGCAGGGCACTGCGGCAGGGCTCAGCGGCAGGGCAATGCGGCAGGGCACTGCGGCAGGGCACTGCGGCAGGGCACTGCGGCAGGGCTCAGCGGCAGGGCACTGCGGCAGGGCTCAGCGGCAGGGCTCTGCGGCAGGGCTCAGCGGCAGGGCTCAGCGGCAGGGCACAGCGGCAGGGCACTGCGGCAGGGCGGCAGGGCTCAGCGGCAGGGCTCAGCGGCAGGGCACTGCGGCAGGGCTCAGCGGCAGGGCTCAGCGGCAGGGCACTGCGGCAGGGCTCAGCGGCAGGGCACTGCGGCAGGGCACTGCGGCAGGGCTCAGCGGCAGGGCTCAGCGGCAGGGCACTGCGGCAGGGCACTGCGGCAGGGCACTGCGGCAGGGCACTGCGGCAGGGCTCAGCGGCAGGGCACTGCGGCAGGGCACTGCGGCAGGGCTCAGCGGCAGGGCACTGCGGCAGGGCTCAGCGGCAGGGCTCAGCGGCAGGGCTCAGCGGCAGGGCTCAGCGGCAGGGCACTGCGGCAGGGCTCAGCGGCAGGGCACTGCGGCAGGGCAATGCGGCAGGGCTCAGCGGCAGGGCTCAGCGGCAGGGCTCTGCGGCAGGGCTCAGCGGCAGGGCTCAGCGGCAGGGCTCAGCGGCAAGCCAGGGACAGTCCTGCACCAGTTCTGTGCACAGCCAAAGCTGTGCAGCAAAGAGCAGCCTCAGGGCTTTGACACTCTGTGAGCTCTGCTGCCTGCTGCCCAGCCCAGGCCATGCCAGGGGGGAAGGACCTTTGCAGCAAAGCCACTTCTGAGCCAGGCCTTGGCAGACTGCTGAGCACTCAGAGGGCACAACCCAAACCACAGCACAGGGCACCAGCTCAGGGATGCTGCCTGGTCAGGGCACAGACTCAGGGCCTGTGTCCAATCCTCTTGGGCTTCAGGAAGGGGGGACAAACCCAAAGGCCTTCCCCAAGGCAGCTCTTTCCCTCCCCCCAGCCCCAGCAAGCAGAGGTGGAGGCTGGCAAGCTCCTACTTACTTGTTGAAGAGATGATTGTCCACCTTAATCTTACTGTAGGCTTTGAAGTCATCAGGCATTAGCATGACAGGGACAGGGACATTGCTGAGCTCGTTGATCTGAAAGAGAGCAGAAGGCAAGACTCAAGGCCCAGGCTTGGCTGCTGGCTCAGGGAGAGGGCAAATCCCCCCCAGGAAGCTGTTTTGGGAAGCAAGAGAATCTGTTCAAGGCTTTCAGAGCTGTGCTGAAGGGAGCTGGAGGCCATCTGTGGTGAGAAGGCACAGAAGCAATCTCCCTGCACCCTGGGGGGGCTGCTCCCCGAGCCAGCCCTTGGCTCCTTCACCTCTTCACCTTCCCAGCTGCAGTCAAGACAAAACCTGCAGCCCAGCCCAGAGCAGGTCTGATGCTGCCACTAAAAGCCCTTTGCCTTCAGTGAGCAAATGCTGCACCAGCCAAAAGCCTTCACTGCTGCAAGGCCCCGAGGAGGGCAGGCAGGAGAGGCTCTGGGCAGCCCTGGTGCAGCACAGCTCAGCTCCCCTGGGGCTGCTGGTTGGTTCTGAGCTCTGCTGTCTCTGGTTGCTCTTCTCCCACCTTCTCCAAGGGGATGAGTCACTCCACTAGATGGTTTTGCTCCTTAGTCATGTGTGGCAGCCACAGGAATAGAGGGGAAGCAGAAGAATGAAACCTTCAGCTCCTGTTGGGCTCAGGCTGCAGGCAGCCAGCAGGGGGAAAGCAGCAAGAGGGAAATGAAATCCACAGAGCCAGAGCCTGCCCCCAGCCCAACCCCAGCCTGCCCCCCCAGCAGGGCTCCCCCAGCAGCCTGCCCAGCAGCACAAAGGCTCAGGGAGGGCTTGGGAGCTCTGCACAACCTCTCTGGGCAGCCTGCTCCAGGGCCTCCAGCAGCCTCACACCAAACAACTTTCTCCTCCTGCTCAGATGGAGCCTCCTGGGCTCCACTTTGTGCCTCTTGCCCTGTCCCTGGGCACCACTGGGCAGAGTCTGGCCCCAGCCTCTTGCCCCCCAGCCGAGCATTGCTCAGCTCCCCTCTGAGGCTGCTCCAGGCTCTCAGCCTTTGCTCCTCACAGAGCTGCTCCAGGCCCCTCAGCATCCAGATGGAACCTGCTGGCCTCCACTCTGTGCCCCTTGCCCTGTCCCTGGCACCACTGAGCAGAGCCTGGCCCCAGCCTCTTGCCCCCCCCAGCCTTTAGCTCTTGCTGAGCATTGCTCAGCTCCCCTCTGGGGCTGCTCTGCTCCAGCCTCTCAGCCTTTGCTCCTCACAGAGCTGCTCCTCAGCATCTTCAGAGCCTGCCCTGGCCTCTCCCCAGCAGCCTCCCTTGAGCCCAGAAGGTCAGGGAAGTCCTGCAGTGAGTCCCACCAGGGAGGAGCAGCCACCACAGCTGCCTCTTCCTCCTCCTGGCCAGGGGGAACCCCCTGGGCTCCAGGGAACCACTCTGCAGCAGGCTCTGTGGCACAGCTCAGCTCTGAGCAAGACCCAGGGTGGTGCCAGCTCTGAAGGTGTGCAGGGAGAGGTCTCATTAGAGCAGGAGGCCTTTGATGAGGGGCAGCTTTATTCTTCCCCCTGCTCCCCAGCCTTTCTTCCTGCACTCAGCAGAGAGGAAACCCAAACCCAGAGCAGATCTAACCCACGTCAGCCTGGCACAGCCAAGAGGACTATTTTCAGAGCCAGCCCATCCCACACAGCAGAGCAGCAGCAAAGCAAACTGGCCAGCAAAGCTGCTCAGAGCACAGGAGGTGCTCCTCACAGCCCTGCCCTGCAGCAGCACCCAACAGCCCCCCAGGAAGCGCTGGGGGAGGGGAGGGGAGGGGAGGAGGCTGCCTGGATGAAGGAATCCATCAGGGCAGAGAACCAGGGCATGGTTTGGGGTGGAAGGGACCTTGAAGATCTTTCACAGGACCCTTAGAATGGCTCAGGTGGGAAGGGACCTCAGGGATCATCTGCTCCAAGCCCCCCAGCCCCGGGGCAGGGTCACCTCCCACCAGCCCGAGGCTGCTCAAGGCCTCATCCAGCCTTGAGCCTTGGACACCTCCAGGGATGGGGACTCCACCACCTCCCTGGGCAGCCTGCTCCAAGCCCTGCCCACTCCTGCAGCTCAGAGATTGTTTCTCCATGCCCAGCCCAGCCCTCCCCTGGCACAATTTCAGGCCATTCCTTCTCCTTCTCCCAGCCTGACCCCAGGGAGCAGACACCAACCCTCCGGCTGCCTCCGAGCCTGCCCTCGGGGAGCCGCAGAGAGCAAGGAGCTCTCCCCTCAGCCTCCTCTCCTCCAGACTAAACCACCCCCAGGCTCCCCCTCAGCTGCTCCTCACCCTCCAGACCCTTTCCCCACCTTTGCTGCCCTTCCCTGCACCCCTCTGTGCCCCCCAGCTCCTGGTGTCCCCCTCGCAGCCGGCCGCGGCGCAGAGCCCTCGCAGCAGCCGACTTCCCTTCCCCCACCCCCCCTTGCCCCTTGAAGGTTTGGAACTGCTGCTGGGGAGACCAAAAACCCCCAACTCAGTTCTTGTCTGAAGCAAGAGGAGCTGCCTGCAAGCCACCAACTCTTTGCTGTGTGCCAGGAGGGGAAAGCCTCCTGCCAGCAGAGCTCCTCAGCCTCTCCGTCGGGGGCTGAGGGCTGGCAGGGGAGCAGCAGCCCCTGGAGGCTGCCTCCTCCCTGCCAAGGAGGAAGAGAGGGGAGGGGGAAAAAAAGAGAGGAATCCAACACCCAACCTTCAGCAGAGGGAGAGGAGATGGCAAAGCATCCCTGCATGGCCTCATTCCTGCCCCAGCAGAGAGCTCAGAGCCCTGGCACCTGTTGCAGCTTCCTCCTGGCCGGCAGCAGGGCTGCAGCCAGCGGCCCTGGGCTCCTGCAGGCCAATCCAGAACGGTCCTGAGCCCTCAGCTGGGCTGGGCATGGAGGCAGGTGGGCAGGAAATGCAAGCTGGAGAGAGGGGAGGTGGGCAGGGGGTGGCCTGGCAGCACTCTCGAGGGCAAGGGGTGGCTGGAGGCAAAGAATGGATTCTGCTGAGCCAGGGGAAAGGGTCTGGGGAGTGGGGAAGGGTCTGGGGAAGGGTCTGGGGAGGAGGGGAAGGGTCTGGGGAGTGGGGAAGGGTCTGGGGAAGGGTCTGGGGAGGAGGGGAAGGGTCTGGGGAGTGGGGAAGGGTCTGGGGAAGGGTCTGGGGAGGAGGGGAAGGGTCTGGGGAGTGGGGAAGGGTCTGGGGAGGAGGGGAAGGGTCTGGGGAAGAGGGGAAGGGTCTGGGGAGTGGGGAAGGGTCTGGGGAGTGGGGAAGGGTCTGGGGAGTGGGGAAGGGTCTGGGGAGGAGGGGAAGGGTCTGGGGAGGAGGGGAAGGGTCTGGGGAGTGGGGAAGGGTCTGGGGAGGAGGGGAAGGGTCTGGGGAGGAGGGGAAGGGTCTGGGGAAGGGTCTGGGGAGGAGGCTGCTCCAGGCCTCATCCAGCCTGGCTGCTGGGCAAGGGGATGAGGAGGGGGGGAAGGGGGAGAGGAGAGAGGAAAATGGGTGAGGAGGGGAGGAAATGGAGGATGAGGAGGGGGAATAAATGGAAGAGGAGAGGAGGCAGAGGAAGGAGGAGAGGAGCAAAGGGCAGAGCAGGGCACAGCTGCAGCCTTGGGCAGCTGAGGACCTTCCTCCCCATCACCTACTGCTGTTCCCTCAAGCCCTGCTCCCTCCTCCCCTGCCAGGGGCAGGGACCCCTCCCCCCAGCCCAGCCTGCTCCAGGCCTCATCCAGCCTGGCCCTGAGCACCTCCAGGCAGGGCACAGCCCCAGCCTTGCCTGGGCAGCCTGGGCCAGGCTCTCCCCAGCCTCCCTGGCCAGAGTTCCTGCCTCACCTCCAGGCTCCATCTGCCCTGCTCAAGCCCAAAGCCACTGGGGCCAGCAGCAGAGCAGGCAGCTGAGCCTCCTCTGCTCCATGCTGAGCTTCCTCCTCCTTCCTCTCCACCCCCCAAGGGAAAAGGGCTCCTGGAAGCTGGTTTGAAGAGGAGCTGCCAGGACAAGGAGGCTGTGATCCACCTGCCTGAGTGGGGGAGGACTGTGGGGGCCACCACCATGTGCTGAGCTCTCCAGAGGTCACTTAGAGGCAGAGCAGGCAGCAAGTGCTGGCAAGGCCAAACCTCCAAGCTGCTGAGGCTGTGGCAGCAGCAGATCAGAGGAGCTGAAGGTCTGGTAGGTGCAAAGAGCAAGGCAGCAGAGAGGGGAGAAGCCTGCTGCAGGCCCCAGAGCTGCTGCTGCTGCCCTGGAAGAGCGAGGAGCTGGGCTTTGTCCTGCCTGGCACCACTCCTGAAGGGCCCAGGCCATGGGCTGCAGCTCCCAGCCAGCCTCTGGAGCCACAGGAGGCTGCCTCAAGGCCAGCCAAAGGGAAGGGATCTCCCCACTGCCACAAAGCAGGCTCTGGCCCTGCCTGCCCCCTGCCAACAGCCACAGGGCTCCAGGGACCACCTCTGCTCTGCCTGGAGGAGCACCCCCGGAGCCTGCCTGCACCTCAGCCCTTCCCTGGGCACAGGGCAGCAGGAGCCCCCTCCCCAGGAGCCCCCTCCCCCAGGAGCCCTCAGGAGCCTGGGATGCCAGCCCCTGGGGGGAATCAGCCCCTTCCAACTGTTTCTATGGTTTCCAGAGCATCACTCCAGGCTGCTGGGCTCCTCCTGCTGCGAGATGGCTTCTCCCTCCCGGCGCCAGCACAGCTTCCCTGCCCTCTCCTCCCGCCCTGGCCAGCCCCAGCCCCCAGGGAACTCCACCCTGGGAGTCCAGCCAGGGCATGGAGAAGGTGCAGGGAGCAACCCCCCACCCCTAGGAGCTGCTGCTCCTCTTCCAGTGCCATGACAACAGCAGGGGCAGAAGCAGCTCCCCCAGGCTGCAGCAGCTCCCCCAGGCTGCAGCAGCTCCCCCCAGGCAGCTGCAGCTCCCCCAGCCTGCAGCAGCTCCCCCCAGGCAGCTGCAGCTCCCCCCAGGCTGCAGCAGCTCCCCCAGGCAGCTGCAGCTCCCCCCAGGCAGCTGCAGCTCCCCCAGCCTGCAGCAGCTCCCCCCAGGCTGCAGCAGCTCCCCCAGGCTGCAGCAGCTCCCCCCAGGCTGCAGCAGCTCCCCCAGGCTGCAGCAGCTCCCAGGCAGCTGCAGCTCCCCAGGCTGCAGCAGCTCCCCAGGCTGCAGCAGCTCCCCCAGGCTGCAGCAGCTCCCAGGCTGCAGCAGTTCTCCCCAGGCTGCAGCAGCTCCCCCAGGCTGCAGCAGCTCCCCCAGGCTGCAGCAGCTCCCCCAGGCTGCAGCAGCTCCCCCAGGCTGCAGCAGCTCCCAGGCAGCTGCAGCTCCCCCCAGGCTGCAGCAGCTCCCCCAGGCTGCAGCAGCTCCCCCCAGGCTGCAGCAGCTCCCCCAGGCTGCAGCAGTTCTCCCCAGGCTGCAGCAGCTCCCCCCAGGCTGCAGCAGCTCCCCCCAGGCTGCAGCAGCTCCCCCAGGCTGCAGCAGCTCCCCCAGGCAGCTGCAGCTCCCCCCAGGCAGCTGCAGCTCCCCCCAGGCTGCAGCAGCTCCCCCCAGGCTGCAGCAGCTCCCCCAGGCTGCAGCAGCTCCCCCAGGCTGCTGCAGCTCCCCCAGGCTGCTGCAGCTCCCCCAGGCTGCAGCTCCAAGCTTGCTGAGCTCCACTCAGGGCTCAGGGGGAAGCCCCTGGGGCTCCACTTGCTGCTCCTCTCTGGCTCAATTTGTCCTCTCCCTCATTTTCCAGCTCTGGAGTGTGGGCAGCAGGGCAGCAGAGGGGATCCTGGCCCTGGGCTCTGCTCTGCTCAGACCTCACCTCCAATCCTGCCTCCAGCTCTGGTGCCCACACCAGCAGGAGGAGGACACAGAGCTGCTGGAGAGGGCTGCAGAGGAGGCCACAAAGATGCTCCAACTGCTGGGGGAAGCTGGGGCTGTGCAGCCTGGGGAAGGCTCCAGGGAGAGCTCAGAGCTGCCTGCCAGGACCTGAAGGGAGCTGCAGGAGAGCTGGGCAGGGATTCTGGACAAGGACTGGGGGTGCCAGGCCAAGGGACAATGGCTGTGAGCTGGGAGAGGGCAGACTGAGAGTGGAGAGGAGGAAGAAACTCCTGGCAGTGAGGCTGGGGAGAGCCTGGCCCAGGCTGCCCAGGGGAGGCTGTGGCTGTGCCCTCCCTGGAGGTGCTCAGGACCAGGCTGGATGAGGCCTTGAGCAGCCTGGGCTGCTGGGAGGGATCCCTGCCCACGGCAGGGGGATTGCCACTGGATCATCTTGAAGCTCCCTTCCCACCCAAGCCATCCCATGACCTCTGAAGGGATCTGCCAGGCTGCTCCCATCCACATCTGGCCCTGCTCTCACCCCCCCAGCCCCAGCCCCTCCCTGAGCCCAACCCAACCTCTGGCTGGGGACCAGCAGGACAGCTGAGCCCCAGCTCCCTTCCTCAGCCAGCAGCCCTCTGCAACTGGTGTCCCCAGAAGCCAGCTCCCTGCCCCTGCCCAGGCCCAGCCCTGCCTGCATCCCCAGCAGCTGCTCCCAGGCTTGGTGAAGCACAAGGCAGAGCCCAACTGCTGCCAGGCTTCAGCTGAGGCACCCAAGGGAATTGCTTCAGCCCCCAGAGATGGAGGAGTGCAGCAAATGGTTGAGGGCTTGGTGGAGTCCAGCCCTGCCTGAAAGAGAAGAGTTCAGCCCCAGCCCAGCAGCAGCTGGGACAGAACCTCCCTGGCCCAGCCCTGGAGCTGCTTCCTTTCCTTCCCCTTCCCTTGCTGCAGGCTTCAGCCCTGCCTGCAGAGAGCCCTGGCTCAGGAAGCAGGCACTGAGCAAAGCAACCCCCCAGAAATCAGAGAGGATTTCCAGCCAAGGCCCAGAGAGAGCTCCTGGGGGTGTTCCCCACAGCCACTGGCTGGAAGCACAGAAGGAATTCACCACCATCACCCCCCAAAAGCAGAGCCCCCCAGGGGCACCACCAAGGGGGGGGCCTGGAGCTGCTGGAGCAGGAGCAGAGGAGGGCAAGAAGGGGGTGAGGGGCTGGAGAAGCTCCCCCCTGGGGCCAGGCTGGGGCTGCTCAGCCTGGAGAAGGCTCCAGGGAGAGCTCAGAGCTGCCTGCCAGGGCCTGAGGAGGCTGCAGGAGAGCTGGGGAGGGGCTGGGGGCAAGGGCTGGGGGGCACAGGACGAGGAACAACAGCTCTGAGCTGGGAGAGGGGAGGCTGAGGGTGGAGAGGAGGAAGGAACTGCTGGCAGTGAGGCTGGGGAGGGCCTGGCACAGGCTGCCCAGGGGAGGCTGTGGCTATCTCCTCCCTGGGGGGGCTCAGGACCAGGCTGGATGAGGCCCTGAGCAGCCTGGGCTGGCACTGGAGGATCCTGAAGGTCCCTTCCAAGGCTCTCCATGGATGCAGGAGCACACAGAGCCAGCCTCAGCTCACAGCCCCAGCAGCTCTCCTGGGCACCCAGGAGGCTCAGCCAAGCCCAGAGGCAGCCCAGAGAGGAGGGGAACAGAGGAGCAGAGCGGGGAAACAATCCCAACCACCCAGCAGGGATCCAGGGGGGGGATCCAGGGGTGGGGAGCCCAGAGGTGGGGATCCAAGGATGAGGACCCCAGGGGTGGGGATCCCCAGGGTGGGGATCCCCAGGGGTGGGGATCCCAGGGTGAGGACCCCAGAGGTGAGGATCCCCAGGGTGGGGACCCCAGGGGTGGGGATCCAAGGATGAGGACCCAAGGGTGGGGATCCCAGGGGTGAGGATCTCAGGGTGGGGATCCTCAGGCTGGGGATCCTCAGGGGTGGGGATCCAAGGATGAGAACCCCAGGGGTGAGGATCCCCAGGGGTGAGGATCCCCAGGGTGGGGATCCCAGGGGTGAGGATCCCCAGGGGTGAGGATCCCCAGGGGTGAGGCTCCCAAGGGAGGGGATCCCCAGGGGTGGGGATCCCAGGGTGAGGACCCCAGGGTGGGGATCCCAAGGGGTGAGGATCCCCAGGGGTGAGGATCCAAGGATGAGGACCCCAGGGTGGGGATCCCAAGGGAGGGGATCCCCAGGGGTGAGGACCCCAGGGGTGAGGATCCAAGGATGAGGACCCCAGGGTGGGGATCCCCAGGGTGAGGACCCAAGGGAGGGGATCCCCAGGGGTGAGGATCCCCCAGGGTAGGGATCCAAGGATGAGGACCCAAGGGTGGGGATCCCCGGGGTGAGGACCCCAGAGGTGGGGATCCCCAGGGGTGGGGAGCCCAGGGGTGGGGATCCAAGGATGAGGACCCCAGGGGTGGGGACCCAAGGGGTGAGGATCCCAGGGGTGAGGATCCCCCAGAGTGGGGATCCAAGGATGAGGACCCCAGGGTGAGGACCCAAGGGAGGGGATCCCCAGGGGTGAGGATCCCCAGGGTGAGGACCCAAGGGTGAGGACTCCAGGGGTGAGGATCCAAGGATGAGGACCCCAGGGTGGGGATCCCCAGGGTGATGACCCAAGGGAGGGGATCCCCAGGGGTGGGGATCCCAGGGGTGAGGATCCCAGGGGTGGGGAGGGCAGAGCTGAGACGTTCCAAGCCCCTTCCCAGCCCCTCCAGGCAGTGCTTTGTGGCAGCAGTTTCCTCCCCCTGGGGACCTGCTGCCATCTCACCAGCAGCTCAGGGCTCACACACAGCTCCCAGCTCTGCCTTCCCTCCCTCCCTGCCTCCCTCTGCCTAAACATCTCCCAGCCAAACCCTCCCAAAGTTGCATTGTCCTGACCCAGAGCCTCTACCAGCTGCCAGCTTCCAAGCTCCCGGACAGCTACACGAAGGGAGGGAGGGGAGGAGGAAAGAGAGCAACATTTGCAAGGGGCTCATTAGCACCAAGCACCAACTGCCCCTCAACTCAGAGGCCCCCCGGGGTGAAACTCAGCTGCATCCTCCCCAGTGGCCACCGCTGGTCAAAGGCTGAGCGAAGGAATTCACTGCCCTGCTGCCTGGGGCAAGGCTGGGAGCAGGCAGCACTTGGGAGCACCCTCTGAGGGCAGAGCTGGGGGAAGCTCCGGGTGGAAGCTCTCCCTCCAGCCTCGGGCAAGCTGGGAGTGCAACCCCCAGGCTCTTCAACAAGGACAAAAGGGAAGCTCCAATCCCTCTCCCCTCCCCAGGAAACAGCCAGCAGGGAAACTGCTGGCTTTGGCCACCCACCCTAAGGGTTATTCCTGCAGCACAGGGAGGAGGTTTCAGGGCTGCTATGGATGTTTCCCCTGGAAGAGCATCCATGAGCCACCGCCAAGAGAGAGCAGGAGGAAAGCAAATCCTCCTTCCCAGCCCGGGGTGGGTGTCTGCCATCACAGACGAGGGAGGAGTTTCCAGAGGAAACATGATGATGGTTCCCACGAAGCTCCAGAGGAGATGGAGCAGAGCTGAGCCACCACAGACACTGCCCAGGGAGCCTCTGCCAGCTCCCTCCTGAGCCCTGCCCCGACAAACCCAGGCCAGGGGCAGGGAGCTCCCAAAATCGGAGTGGGGACAGGGCTGGGCAGATGGGGCCCCCAAAAACAAAGATCCTTTTGGGTTGTGGGATGGAGCTGAGAGACAGCAGCTGCTGTCCACAGCCAGCCGAGTGATGAGCAGAGCTGGCAGCGTCTGCCTGGCACCTCTGGGGCACGGCACATGAGAGCCTCCTCACCGCGCCGGGGCGGCGGGGACCGAGCCGGGGCGAGCGGGGACCGAGCCGGGGCGAGCGGGGACCGAGCCGGGGCTGCAAGGACCGAGCCGGGGCGAGCAGGGACCGAGCCGGGGCGAGCGGGGACCGAGCCGGGGCGAGCGGGGACCGAGCCGGGGCGAGCGGGGACCGAGCCGGGGCGAGCGGGGACAGCCCTGAGCCACCAAGGCAAGGGGTAGGGCGGGGGAGAGGGCCGGGGGGTGTCCCCATCCGTGTCCCCAAGGTGCCAGAGAGGAGGTGTGCCAGGGGCACAGCACCCACACAAAGGGATGCAGAGCGAGAGGGCATCGCCTGCCCTGCCCAGGGACACAGAGAGGTGGGGAAGGGGAAGGTGGAAAAGGGGAGGCTGGAAAAGGGGATGGGGAAGGGGCGCCTGGAAACGGGGATGGGGAAGGGGAGGTTGGAAAAGGAGATGGGGAGGGGGCGGCTGGAAAAAGGGAGGCTGGAAACGAGGATGGGGAAGGGGAGGTTGGAAAAGGAGATGGGGAAGGGGAGGTTGGAAAAGGAGATGGGGAAGGGGAGGTTGGAAAAGGAGATGGGGAAGGGGAGGTTGGAAAAGGAGAGGCTGGAAACGAGGATGGGGAAGGGGAGGTTGGAAAAGGAGAGGCTGGAAACGAGGATGGGGAAGGGGCGGCTGGAAACAGGAGGCTGGAAAAGGGGATGGGGAAGGGGCCAGAGGCAGAGGAGGGGCTGGAGGGGCTCCGGCAGACACAGGTCTAGCAGCAGAGGAGCCCAAAGCCACCTCGGGCATGCGGAAGGTGATGCCCGGCAGGGACATCCCGCCCCAGGGTGCTGGGGATGCCGTAGGGGCAAGGGCAGCCCCAACCCCACGGCGCCGAGCGGCAGACCCCGCGGGGCAGACCCTGCCCTGAAGGGTCCCCGCCCCGGAGCTGCCCCGGGGCACGGGGACCCCAGGAACCACCCAGCCCGGAGATGGGGTCCGGGAAAAGGCCCTGCCCGGGGCCGGGCGGGGGCGAGGCCGCGGGGTGCGGGGCCAGGCCCGGGGCGAGTGCCCGCCGGGGGGCAGGGGTGCCCGGGGCGGGGGCGGCGGCGGCGGCTCACCGTGTGGTTGGCTCCCCACATGAGGACGCTGAGCAGCGGCTCGGAGGCCCGGAACAGCTTCACCTTCTGGCACACGAAGTGCTTCTTCTTGGTCTTGGTCTTGCTGGCGCTGAGGGCCGAGCCCAGCGCCGTCCCCGCGCTCCCCGCCGACGAACCCCCCGCGCAGTTGGAGGCCATGGCGGAGCCCGGCACCGGGACCGGCGGCGGCACCGGCAGCCGGACCGAACCCCCCCCCCCCCAACACCTTCCTTTCCCCCCCCCCCCCGGCTTTCCCCCTACCGCTGCCTCCGCATGGTTCCGCCCGGCCCGGCACACCCCCCCCCCCGGCGCCCCCCTCCCGCGGTGGTACCGCCCGCCGCTGTCAGCCCCTGCCCGTTGGTCCGGCCCGGCCCGTTAGCTTCTCGCTCTCTCTCTCGCCGTATCCCAACCCTGCCTCCCTCCCCCGGCTCTTGCCGCAGTGGTTCCGTCCCCGCCTCCCTTCCTCCTCCCACCCCCCCCCCCCGCGGTGGTTCGCTCCACCGCTGAGGAGGAGCCGCCGCGGCCGGCCGAGCCCGCTCCGGCCCCGCTCTGAGGCGCCGCCAAGATGGCGGAGGGCTGAGGTGCGGAATGTACCACGTCGCCAAGGGGGAAGCCCGGAGGCTAAGCGGCGGGAGCGCCGCGCTCAGGGCTGCCTCTGCCCCGCTCAACCTGCGGACGGGACGGGGAGAACCCCGACATAGCTCGGGCTGAGAGAGGGGAGGGCGGAAAAGGTTAGGTGAAAGAAAGGAAAGGAGCGGGAAAGAAGAGCGCCCTTCCCTCCTCCTCTGCCCGGAGATGGTCTCGCCCCGTCGGCGTGACGCGCCCGCCCGGGGGCCACGCCCCGCTCTGAACTGGCCAATGAGCAGCGAGGCGCCTGGAGTTATGAATGGGCTGCTGCGCACGGCCCCGGCCGCCGCGCAAAGGGCCAGCAGCGGGGCCGCGGCTAACGGGGACCCCCGCCTGGGGGAGCTCCCCCTGGGGCCAGGCGGCAGCGGGCCCACGGCCTGCGGGCCAAGCGCTCGGGAAAACTCACAAAGGGACGGCTAGGGCCTGGTAAAGCCCACTCCAGGCTCTCCCAACCCTTCCCTTCATAGGAAGAGTCCCCCTTGCTCCCCCCTCCCACCCATCTCCTGCCCCCCAAAAGCCACAAGAACCACTCAAAAACTGAGAGTAAAAGTGCCTTAATTCTTAAAATAAAAAAACCTCTACGTCTCTGTACATATACACATTACTTACATTACAAAATCCTCTCCTTTCCTTTCCCTCCCTCCTTTTCCCCCCTCCTTGCAGCTCCCTTTTGGGTCAAGCTGCTTCAAATCTGTGAGCAACCACAGAAGAGGTTTTTATGTGTGTGTGTGTGTGTGTGTGTGCCTTAACATCACCCCTCCAAACCCACAGCTTGAGGGTGGAACAGGATTTGGTGCTCCTTGTGCAGCTTTTGATCCCCTTTTCCAAGCCCGAGGGTAGTTTGTTCTGCTCTGGTTTTGAGGGACCAACAAAACATGAGGGAACTCAAGTTCTGTCCTAGAAAGACCTCAGGCAATCTGCCCAGTGCAGAAAGCAGCTAACCCCTAACCCCACCCCCAGGCATCATCTGGGTGACAACCCACCCAAAAACCCAAGTAATGATACCCCTGAAGGTGGGGAGAGAGAAGGAAAAGACCTGGGGAGAGGTTAGAGATGGAATACAAAGGCTCAGGAGTTCTCCAAGCAAAGGTCACACCCAGCACAAAGCTCTTCCCAGTGCCAGGAGCAGCCAGAACTTGGCAGGAGCTGAAATCCAGCAGCTCCTTAGGGGAGGGCTGAGTGGTCCTGAGGGAGAGCCCAGCAGGTCTGGGGCTGGAGATCTCTTTGAGGGGAAACAAGACTCCATCATAGAAAAAAAACCCAACCCCCAACTCCCCACTTCTGGAACCCAATTTCATCTCTGCATGAAGTTCTTCTCCAGGGCAGCAGGAGTCCTCTGAAGGGAGTGGATGTTGCGCTTGACTCGGTCCTCCAGGGTGGAGGAGGAGGCACTCTCCAGCTTCAAACGGCTGCAGGAGGGTGGAGGGAGAGAGAAAACACCTCAGCAAACCCCCCCTGCCACCCATCAGCACCCTTCCTGCCTTCACCCTCCCCCAAATTCTCCACCCAAGCACAGGGAACAGCAATAGCTGCACCCCTGAAGGATGGCCAAGGGCTCAGGCCCAGCCAGCAGGGAGTTAGGCAGGGCAGGTCCTGCCTCTCCAGCCTGATCCCTTCCATGCCCAGGTGGTGCCTGGGGGATGTGGGGCAGGCTGTGGTCTGCCTGGGCTGCAGCAAGGCCTTGGCCACCATCCCCCACAGCAACCTCCAGGCCAAGCTGTCAGCCCCTGGCTGGGCCAGCAGCTCTCTGAGCTGGGTGAGGAACTGGCTGGAGGCTGAGCCCAGAGAGTGGTGGTGAATGGTGCCACAGCCAGCTGGCAGCCAGGCACCAGTGCTGTGCCCCAGGGAGCAGTGCTGGGCCCTGTGCTCTTTGACATCTTCATTGATGATCTGGAGGAGGGCACTGAGTCAGTCAGCAGTGAATGTGCAGCTGACACCAAGCTGGGGGCAGGAGTTGGTCAGGGAGAGGGCAGAAGGGCTCTGCAGAGGGACCTGGCCAGGCTGGGCAGATGGGCAGAGGCCAACAGGATGGCATTCAACAAGTGCCAGGGGCTGCCCTTTGGCCACAGCAACCCCAGGCAGAGCTACAGGCTGGGGGCAGAGTGGCTGAGAGCTGCCAAACAGAGAGGGAGTTGGGGGTGCTGAGTGACAGCTGCCTGAACAGGAGCCAGCAGTGTGCCCAGGGGGCCAAGAAGGCCAAGGGCAGCCTGGCCTGCAGCAGGAGCAGTGTGGCCAGCAGGAGCAGGGAGCTCATCCTGCCCTGTGCTCAGCACTGCTGGGGCCACACCTGGAGTCCTGTGTCCAGCTCTGGGCTCCTCAGGTCAGGAAAGAGGTTGAGCTGCTGGAAGGTGTCCAGAGAAGGGCAACAGAGCTGGGGAGGGGTCTGGGGCACAGCCCTGGGAGGAGAGGCTGAGGGAGCTGGGGTTGCTTAGCCTGGAGAAGAGGAGGCTCAGGGGAGACCTTCTTGCTCTCTGCAACTCCCTGCAGGGAGGTTGGAGCCAGGTGGGGGTTGGGCTCTTCTCTGAGGCAGGCAAGCAGCACCAGAACAAGAGGCCACAGTCTCAAGCTGTGCCAGGGGAGGTTTAGGCTGGAGGGGAGGAGAAAGTTCTTCCCTGAGAGAGTTGTTAGCCACTGGGATGTGCTGCCCAGGGAGGTGGTGGAGTCCCCATCCCTGGAGGTGTTCAGGAGGGGATTGGATGTGGCACTTGGAGCCATGGGGTAGCCATGAGGTCTGTGGTGCCAGCTTGGGCTTGATGAGCTCTGAGCTCTCTTCCAACCTTGGTGGTGAGGCTGTGAGGCTGTGAAATTGTTTCCCTCTTCCAAGCACAGCCTTGGAAGGGACCCTCAAAGGTCACCTTCACTATCCCCCCCCTGCCCTGAGGGAATCAAACACCTCTGAGCCTGGCTTGGAAGGGCTTTTGGTGCCTCACTTAAGCTTCCTTTCAGCAGCTCCTCCAAGAGGAGAGGACTCCAAATAGAACCAACTTAATTACCACAGCATCTGTCCCGGGGGGGGTGGTGGTGTGCCTGCTTCCCTGCAGCAGAGAGGGAGAGGCAGTGTGCTCCTGAGGAGAGGGCAGGGCTCCTCTGGGAGCCCAAAGCCACAGCTCCCTCTGGATGTGGCTCTGGTGCCTACAAGGCCTCAAGTCCCTCAAGCTCTGGGGGACACAGGCTCCCAGGGGGCTCAGGATGGCTTCAGTGGGAAAAGAGCTTTCAGCTCCTCCAGTGCCACCAGTCTCTGGCTCTGCCCTGGCCCTCAGCACCACATCTCTGCCTCTCTGCAAGGGCTCAGGGTCCAGCCAGCATGGATTTAGGAGGGGCAGGTCCTGCCTCTCCAACCTGATCTCCTTCTATGATCAGGTGACTGCCTGGTGGCTGTGGGGCAGGCTGTGGATGTGGTCTGCCTGGACTTCAGCAAGGCCTTTGACACTGTCCCCCACAGCAAACTGCTGGCTAAGCTGTCAGCCCCTGGCTTGGACCACTACACTCTGTGCTGGGTTAGGAACTGGCTGGAGGCTGAGCCCAGGGAGTGGTGGTGAATGGTGCCACAGCCAGCTGGCAGCCAGGCACCAGTGGTGTCCCCCAGGGAGCAGTGCTGGGCCCTGTCCTCTTCAACATCTTCACTGATGATCTGGATGAGGGGGTGGAGTCAGTCATCAGCAAGTTTGCAGATGACACAAAGTTAGGGGCAGATGTTAGTCAGTGAGAGGGTAGAAAGGCTCTGCAGAGGGACCTCCACCGACTGGACAGATGGGCAGAGGCCAACAGGATGGCATTCAACAAGTCCAGGTGCCAGGGGCTGCACTTTGGCTACGGCAACCCCATGCAGAGCTACAGGCTGGAGTCAGAGTGGCTGAGAGCTGCCAAACAGAGAGGGACCTGGGGGTGCTGATCGACAGCCACCTGAATATGAGCCAGCAGTGTGCCCAGGTGGCCAGGAGGGCCAATGGCATCCTGGCCTGCATTAGGAAGAGTGTGGCCAGCAGGAGCAGGGAGGTCATTGTGCCCTGTGCTCTGCTTTGGTTAGGCCACACCTTGAGTCCTGTGTCCAGTTCTGGGCCCCTCAGTTTAAGAAGGACATCGAGACACTTGAAGGTGTCCAGAGAAGGGCAACAAGGCTGGGGAGAGGCCTTGAGCACAGCCCTGTGAGGAGAGGCTGAGGGAGCTGGGGTTGTTTAGCCTGGAGAAGAGGAGGCTCAGGGGAGACCTCATTGCCCTTTACAACTACCTGAAGGGAGGTTGTAGCCAGGAAGGGGTTGGCCTCTTCTCCCAGGCACCCAGCACCAGAACAAGAGGACACAGTCTCAAGCTGTGCCAGGGGAGGTTTAGACTCGAGGTGAGGAGGAAGTTCTTCACTGAGAGAGTCATTTGCCATTGGGATGTGCTGCCCAGGGAGGTGGTGTAGTCCCCATCCCTGGAGGTGTTCAAGAGGGGATTGGAGGTGGCACTTGGTGCCATGGTCTGGTCATGGGGTCTGTGGTGATAGGTTGGACTTGATGATCCTCGAGGTCCTTTCCACCCTAAGTGATACTGTGAGACTGTGATACCTCCAGGCATGAGGATTCCACCACCTCCCTCCCCTCAGGAGCCTGTGGCCAGGCTTTAGGAACCCTTCCAGTCCAGAAGTTTCTTCTGATGTCCACCCTCAGCCTGGCCTGGTGCAACCTGAGGCCACTTCCCCTCACTGGCACTTGCTGCCAGGTAGCAGAGAGCAATCCCCACCTCATTCCAGCCTCCTCCTCTCAGGCAGCTGTAGAGAGCAATGAGGCCTCCCCTCAGCCCACTGGCCTCAGCTCATGCATCCAACCTGACCAGATCCCTCTGCAGGGCCTCCCACTGCAGGCTCCTAAACCCAGAGACCTTTAGCAGCTGTGTGTGAAACAGGACCAAGACCTCCCAGAGGATGGCTGAACCCAGCTGCCTACCAGCTCCCAGGTGCAGCACCACCATGACAACCTTTTGGGTGGAGGTAAGGAACTGGGAGCAGCAGCAAAGCACAGCAGAGCCAGCTCCTGGAGCACCCCCTGAAGGCCACCCCTCAGAGGCTGTGGCCTGGGCTTGCCCTGGGTGAAAAAGCAGGCAGCAGGAGACACTCACTTGAAGAACTTCCCATCTCTGGAGTCGAGTTTCTCCAGCTCCCTCTCCAGCTCCTCCTGCTTTTGGTGCTTCCTGAGGTTGTTTGCCCTCTCCTCTTCCCTCCACTTGGCATTTGCCATCATCTCCTGGCGCTTCCTCTCCAGCTCCTCCGGGGAGATCTTCCTGTTTGGGTGGGGAAGAGCCCTGCTGAGGACCCCCAGCGCTGCTGCTGCCACCCTCCTGCCTTCCCCCTCTCTGCCAGGAGTGCCAAGCCCCCCCAGTGAGGGCTGCCTTGAGGTGCTGTGAGTTTGGCAGCCCAGGCAGCAGAGCTTCCAAGCACCCAGCTGAGCCTCCTGCTTCAGCACAGCCCTAGCAGGAGGCTGCCTGCTCCCTCTTCCCAACCACCTTCTCTTCAGCTGACTGCTGGGATGCTGCTGTCAAGCTGCCAGGTGAAAGAGAGAGCTCTCCATGAGCAGCCCATGGGGACAGTGACTGCCCCTGCACAGTGCCCTGAGAGACACCCAGAGCCCCAGCACCCAGCTGGGATGGCTGTGGGGAGCTGCCCAAGCTGTCAGCCCAGAGCAGAGACTCAGCGCTCCGGGGCCTCCCTTGCCCAGCTTGCTGGGCACTGAATCCAACCTGCTCCAGCTGACAGAGTCAACTTGGGTTCCCAGGTGCCAGCCAGGGGGTTCCCACTCTCCCCCCCCAGGGCAGCTTGCAGCCCAGGGCAGAGGGAGAGGTCCTTGCTCACCTGGTGTACCCCGAGGCATGCTGCCGCCGGTAGCTCCTCCTGGGGGAAGGGCTCCTGGCTCTGCCCTTCTCCTCCCGGCTGCTGTGCCTGCAACCCAGCAAAGCTCTTTGGAGAGGAGCTGAACTTCAGCCCACAGCAAGCTTTAGGCTAGAAAGGACCTTCCAAGATCACCAAGCCCGAGCCTTAAGCCAGAACTGCCCCACCAGGGGCACCGCCACACCACGGCCCTCAGCACCGCAGCTCCCGAGGGCTGAGATCCCCTCCAGGGCTGGAGGCTCCACCACTGCCCAGGGCAGCCTGGGCCAGGCCTGGGCAACCCTTTTGGGGCACAAATTGCTCCCCATGGCCAAGCCAAACCTGCCCTGGTGCAACTTGAGGCCATTTCCCTCTCAGCAGCTTCCTGCTGAAGGACTTCTGCCTCAGCTCCACTCTAACCCTCAGCTCCAAACCCTTCCCCCCCTGGGGCTGGCTCCAGACTCCCTCAGCAGAAGTCTCTCTGCAGCCTCCCTGGAGCCTTCTCCTCCCCAGGCTGCACAGCCCCAGCTCCCTCAGCCTGTGTTCCCAGCAGAGCTGCTGCAGCCCTGGGCTCATCCCTGTGGCCTCACTCCACAGCTCTGAGTCCTCCTCCTGCTGGGGACAGCAGAGCTGGAGGCAGGATTGGAGGTGAGGTCTGAACAGAGCAGAGCCCAGGGGCAGAATCCCCTCTGCTGCCCTCTGCCCACCCTGCTCTGGCTGCAGCCAGCACACAGCTGCCTGAGGGCTGCAGGAGGCACTGCTGGCTCCTGGGGAGCTGCTCAGCACCCAGCACCCCCAAGGCTCTTTCTCCAGGGTAGCTCTCACCTCCACTCTGCCCCCAGCCTGGATCTGTGCCTGGGCTTGGCCTGAGCCAGCTGCAGGACCCTGCCCCCCTGACCTGTTGAACCTCACACAGCTGGCACTGCCCCACTCCCCAAGCCTCTCTAGCTCCTTCTGGATGCCACCCCTGCCCTCCCCAGCAGCCCTGGGCTGTGCCTTAGCCACACTCACTGTTTGCTGTGTCTGGAAGGAGATCTTGAGCCCCTGCATGCAGCCTGTTCTGAGCTCCTCTTGCTGGAGTGTCTGTGAGGAGAAGGGGACCTGCTCCTGGACCTGGAGCCTTCCCAGTGCCTGTGGTTGGCAGCTGGAGAGCTCCTGGACCTGTGGCTCTGCTCAGAGTCTCTCCCCTGCAATCCAAAAAGGTCTTTCAGCTCTTGGAGGAGGCACAACAGCAGGGGGAAGGTCACAGAGGGGACCTCAGAGCAGGGTTAGGGGGCTTGAGGTTTGTGTTCACTGCCCTTAGTCCCAGCTGTGCCTGGGGGGCAGCAAACAGAACCCAAAGGACAGCCAGCCAAGAGAGGAGCTGGTGGGCAGAGGAGTGAAAGCCTCAAGAGGGTTTGGGTTGGAAGGGACCTTCAAGACCATCTGGCTCCACCTCCCCACCATGGGCAGGGTCACCTCCCCTGAGAGCTTCCCCTGGGGCTCTGAAGAGGAACTGAGCAAAGCTTAACTTGGAGCCAGGGCAGATGGAAGTCCCAGGCAGGACCCAAACAGCTTTGAGTGCCAAGGCTTAGGTGGCTCCAAGCTGAGCAGGAACTTTACTACCATGGAATGGTTTGGGCTGCAGGAGCCTTTAAAGGGCCACCTAGAGCAACCCCCCTGCAGGCAGCAGGGACAGCTCCAACCAGGGCAGGCTGCTCACAGCCCCAAACCACCTGAGCTGGGCTGGTGCCAGGGGGGAGCAGCCTGGGCCAGGCTCTCCCCAACCCTCAGGGCCAAACATTTCTCCCTTCTCTCCACTCTCAATCTGCCTCTTGGAGTTCAAACCATCCTCCCTTGGCCTGGCCCAGCAGGCCCTGCTCAAATCTCTGTCCCCAGCTTTCTGACCTCCCCTTGGAGCACTGCAAGGCCACCAGAAGGTCTCCCTGGAGCCTTCTCCTCTCCAGGCTGCCCAAGGCCAACTCTCTCAGCCTGGCCTCCCAGCAGAGGGCTTCCAGCCCTGCTGTGGCCTCCTCTGGCCCTGCTCCAGCAGGTCCCTGTCTGTGCTGAGGGCTCCAGAGCTGCCCCCAGCACTGCAGGGAGGGGCTCAGCTGAGCTGAGGGGCAGAATCCCCTCCCTGTCCCTGCTGGGTGTGACTTTGTCACCCCCCTCCTCCTCCTCCTCCTCCTCTCCCAGCCAGTGAAGAAGTCTCCTAACTAACTGCCAAAGCTCTTTGCCCCTAGCTCAGGACACCTCCTGCTCCCAGAGCTGCCCTCAGAGCTGCCCCAACCCCCCTTGCTTACCTGTAAACCATACCCTGGGACTTTGGAAGGGGCAGCTTTGCAGGAGGAACTGCTCAGCCTCTTCTGGGACCTGGAAAGAAACCAGGAGAGGGCTTTACAAAGAGCAGAGCCAAGAACCTTCCCCTCCCCAGAGCCTCCACTCCCAGGAACCTCCTGAGAGGGAATCCTGCTGCGGGGGAGGGAGGGACACTGAGGGGAGCTCAGAGCATCCACTGGGGAAGATGAAAAGCCCAGAGAGGGATAGGGACAGGGGGAAAAAAAGCCAGGGAAGGCCAAATTGAGGAGGGGAGGTGATGGGCTGACAACAAACCCCTGGCCAGGCTCACTTGGCTTTGCCTCTCTCCTCCTGGCTGCTGGCGCTGCCGGAGCTGGAGCTGCGCCGCCGATGCCTTTTGTGCTTCTTCCTCTTCTCCTTCTTCTTCTTCTTCTCCTTTTTCTCCAGGCTGTTTTGCAGCTGGGAAGAGAGAGGTCACTGCAGCAGGCAGCAGGCAGCCTGCAGGGGCACAGGGCCAAAGGGAAGCACTGCACAGGATTGTCCCTTGGAGCCTGGGGGAGGCGGGGGAGCCTCGGCTCAACAGGGCTGCAGCAGCCCTGAGCCATCAGCTCCTGAACCAGCAAGGGAGGGAAAGAAACCCCCAGGGGGGAGGGGGAGGCAGAGAAGAGGGGGAGGGGGAGGCAGAGAAGAGAGGGTGATGCCAAAGCTCTCTGCTCTGGCAGGGCAGCACAGCATGGCTCAGGCTGGGGAAGGAGCTCAGCTGCTCCAAGCTCCCTGCCATGCCCAGGGACAGCTCTCAGCTGCTCCAAGGCCTCATCCAGCCTGGCCCTGAGCATCCCCAGGCAGGAGGCAGCCACAGCCTCCCTGGGCAGCCTGGGCCAGAGCCTCAGCAGCCTCACACTCAGCAACTTCTGCCTCAGCTCCCCTCTGCCCCTGCCCTGCCTCAGCTCCCCTCTGCCCCTGCCCTGCCTCAGCTCCAAACCCTTCCCCCTGGGGCTGGCTCCAGACCCTCTCAGCAGAAGTCTCTCTGCAGCCTCCTTGCAGGATCCCTTCAGCAGCTCTGAGCTCCCCCTGGAGCCTTCTCCCCTGCAGGCTGCCCAGCCCCAGCTCCCTCAGGCTGAGCTCCCAGCAGAGCTGCCCCAGCCCTGGGCTCAGCTCTGTGGCCTCTCTCCAGCAGCTCTGAGTCCTCCTCCTGCTGGGGGCACCAGAGCTGGAGGCAGGACTGGAGGTGAGGTCTGAGCAGAGCCCAGGGGCAGAATCTCCTCTGCTGCCCTCTGCCCACCCTGCTCTGGCTGCAGCCCAGCACCCAGCTGCCTGAGGGCTGCAGGAGGCACTGCTGGCTCCTGGGGAGCTGCTCAGCACCCAGCACCCCCCAGGCTCTTTCTCCAGGGCAGCTCTGCCCCCAGCCTGGGTTTGCAGTGAAGAGTCAGGAAGCCTTCCTCCTCAGCCTCCCTCCTCAGCAATTAACAGCAATTAAGCTGTGATGAGCCCAAACCAAGTGAACCTCTGACCCCTTCCTTGGTTCAGGCTCTTCTGTGCTGGGGGAGGGCTTGAAGCAGCCCTGGGAGCCACCTACCAGGGCTTTGATCTTCTTCATTTTCACAGGGTTGTTCAGCACTTCTCTCTTCTTCTCCTCCTCCTTCTTCCTAAGAGAGGAAAGGGAAGGGAAAACAGAAACCCCAGAGAAAATGTGAGGCTTTGTTGTAAGCAGCTGGGAAGAACATTTCCATCAGAGGCAGCAGGCCAGGGGGAGCTCTGGAAACAGAGGGCAGCAGAGGAGGGAAATGCATGGAGACACAGAAGGGATTTGGCTTGGAAGGGACCCTCAGGATCAGCCAATTCCAAACCCCCCAAGCCAGGGGCAGGGACCCCTCCCTCCCCAGCCCAGGCTGCTCCAGGCCTCATCCAGCCTGGCTGCTGGGCAAGGGGATGAGGAGGGGGGGAAGGGGGAGAGGAGAGAGGAAAATGGGTGAGGAGGGGAGGAAATGGAGGATGAGGAGGGGGAATAAATGGAAGAGGAGAGGAGGCAGAGGAAGGAGGAGAGGAGCAAAGGGCAGAGCAGGGCACAGCTGCAGCCTTGGGCAGCTGAGGACCTTCCTCCCCATCACCTACTGCTGTTCCCTCAAGCCCTGCTCCCTCCTCCCCTGCCAGGGGCAGGGACCCCTCCCCCCAGCCCAGCCTGCTCCAGGCCTCATCCAGCCTGGCCCTGAGCACCTCCAGGCAGGGCACAGCCCCAGCCTTGCCTGGGCAGCCTGGGCCAGGCTCTCCCCAGCCTCCCTGGCCAGAGTTCCTGCCTCACCTCCAGGCTCCATCTGCCCTGCTCAAGCCCAAAGCCACTGGGGCCAGCAGCAGAGCAGGCAGCTGAGCCTCCTCTGCTCCATGCTGAGCTTCCTCCTCCTTCCTCTCCACCCCCCAAGGGAAAAGGGCTCCTGGAAGCTGGTTTGAAGAGGAGCTGCCAGGACAAGGAGGCTGTGATCCACCTGCCTGAGTGGGGGAGGACTGTGGGGGCCACCACCATGTGCTGAGCTCTCCAGCCTGGCCCTGAACACCTCCAGGGAGGAGATAGCCACAGCCTCCCCTGGGCAGCCTGGGCCAAGCTCTCCCTACCCTGTCAGGTATCTCTTCCTCCTCTCCACTCTCAGTCTCCTCTCTCCCAGCTCCAAGCCCTTGTTCCTCAGCCTGTCCCTCCCAGCTCTTGTCCCCAGTCCCTCCCCAGCTCTCCTGGAGCTCCCTTCAGGCACTGGCAGGCTGCTCTGAGGTCCCCCTGGAGCCTTCTCCAGGCTGCACACCCCCAGCCTGTCCCCACAGGGGAGCTTCTCCAACCCTCTGCTCCTCTCTGTGGCCTCCTCTGGACCCTCTCCCAGCAGCTCCACACTGCTGGGGCCAGCAGAGCTGGGTTCAGTGCTCAGTTTCCTGCATCCACAGCTCACAGCTGCAGGGTTTGATGCACCCAGCAAAGCAGAGCCACTTGAGAAGGATTCTGCCCCTCTGTTTTAACCCTCTCCCCTTCCAGGCTGCCATCAGCACAGCAAAGCTTTGGTCTCTTACCACAGCCAACCTCTGGCACCTGGTGACTTCCCTGCAGCCCCAACTGCCACCCACAGCCAGGCAGAGGCAGCTCTGAGGGAGGGCCTCAGGAGCAACCTTCACACACATCACAGCATCAGTAAGGCTGGAAGAGACCTCAGAGGTCACCCAGTCCAACCTCCCACCCAGCACCAGCTGATCAGCTCAGCCATGGCTCCAAGGGCCTCAGCCAGACTCTGCCTGAACACCCCCAGGGCTGGGGACTCCACCACCTCCCTGGGCAGCACATCCCCAGGGCCAATCTCTCTGGCTGGGA
Source organism: Melanerpes aurifrons (assembly GCA_011125475.1). Lineage (NCBI taxonomy): Eukaryota > Metazoa > Chordata > Aves > Piciformes > Picidae > Melanerpes > Melanerpes aurifrons. The sequence continues at coordinate 2,644,722 of WWNC01000063.1, read as the reverse complement.
AGAATTCCCTCCTCACCTCCAGCCTAAACCTCCCCTGGCACAGCTTGAGACTGTGGCCTGAAGAGAGGGCAAAGGGGGGGCAGAGAGGGCAAAGGGGGGGCAGAGAGGGCAAAGGGGGGGCAGAGAGGGCAAAGGGGGGCAGAGAGGGCAAAGGGGGGCAGAGAGGGCAAAGGGGGCAGAGAGGGCAAAGGGGGGCAGAGAGGGCAAAGGGGGGGCAGAGAGGGCAAAGGGGGGGCAGAGAGGGCAAAGGGGGGCAGAGAGGGCAAAGGGGGGCAGAGAGGGCAAAGGGGGGCAAAGGGGGGCAGAGAGGGGCAAGGGGAAAGGGGGCAGAGAGGGGCAAGGGGAAAGGGGGCAGAGAGGGGCAAGGGGAAAGGGGGCAGAGAGGGGCAAGGGGAAAGGGGGCAGAGAGGGGCAAGGGGAAAGGGGGCAGAGGGCTGCCTAGGAGAAGAGCCCAACCCCCAGCTGGCCACAACCTCCCTGCAGGGAGTTGCAGAGAGCAAGAAGGTCTCCCCTGAGCCTCCTCCTCTCCAAGCTAAGCAACCCCAGCTCCCTCAGCCTCTCCTCCCAGGGCTGTGCTCAAGGCCTCTCAGCAAGGTGCCAGCAGTGCTGCCCTGCCTCAGCCACTGCTGTCCCCAGCTGCCCCTTCAGTACCTGATCATGAAGAGGGGATCCTCCCTGATCTTGTTGGCCATATCCAGGACAGAATTGGCACCAGACTTGGCAAAGATGGAGCCTGGCAGGAGGCCTGTCTCACTGGAGCAGCCTGCCTCCTTGTCTTCCATCTTCTCAAAGATGTATTTGTCCACAGGGCGACCCATGAGGTACTCCTCCCTGTTCACCATGCCTCCAGGCCCCTGGTACATCCACTCCAGCTTCTCTTCTCTCTTCCTGTTGCAAACAAGACACCCCCCCCCACTCAGCAGGGCTCTGAAGTGATGTTTGAAGACCCCCCCAAGAGGTCACAAGAGCCACAAAAGAGAGTTAATGAGGCTGGAGCAGACCTCAAAGGTCATCAAGTCCAACCTGTCACCCAAGACCAACAGGGGTGGGGTTGGATGGGATCTTCAAGACCATCCAGTTCCAACCTCACTGCCAAGGGCACTTCACCAGCCCAGGCTGCTGAAGGCCTCATCCTGGCTGATCTTGAGCACCTCCAGGTAGAGGGGCAGCCACAGCCTCCCCTGGGCAGCCTGTGGCAGTGTCTGCCCACCCTCACTGGCAAGGATTTCTTTCTCACAGCTTAGGGCTCCCAAAAAGCCACAGCCTGGGGCTCCCAAAAAGCCACAGCCTGGGGCTCCCAAAAAGCCACACTTCAATGCTCACTAGGAGGAGTGGAAATGTTTTCTCAGCAGAGACATTAAACCAAACCTTTCTGAGAGGCCCCAGGCACCCCAGCTCCACCTCAGCACGCAGCCCCTGCGGGCAGGGCCGGGCCAGGAGCGGGCAGGAGCAGGCCGGGAGGAGGCGGCCAGCAGCTCACCGGACGGTGCCCATGTCCTCGGCGTAGCGCTGCATCTCCTCCCGCGCTCGCTCCTCCTGCAGCTCCCTCTGCAGCTCCTCGATCTTCTTGCGCTCGGCCTCATGCTTCTGCTCGGCCTTCCACACCTTCTCCACATTGCGGAGGGTCTGGGGGTGCCAGCTCTTCTTCAGGTTCTGCAGGAGCCGGAGAGACGTGAACGAAGCGCCGGCGAGCAACCCTCTCGGGTCCCCACCGGCCTTCCCCTCACCCCACCCCACCCCGGCGCCGGGATCGCCCGCTGCGCTTCCACCCGCGGGCCCAGACCGGGAGAAGGAGACGCGTCCGCCCCTGCCCCACCGAGAGCCGCGGGGACGGGCGCGCCCTCGGTCAGAAGCGGGGACGAGCCCCAGGCCCCGGCGAGCCCGCGCGGCCTGCTGCTCAGCGGTACCCGGAGCCCTTCTGACCCTCCCCCGGGCCCGAAGCCTTCCTCACCAGGTCGCCTCCACCCATGGCGACGGTCGGATGGACGCAGAGCTTCCCCCGCCGCTGCCGGGGACCGGATGTGCGTCATCAGGGCGCGCCGGCACCATCCCCCTCCCCGCTGCGGGCGCGGCTCGGAGTCGCCACTTCCGGTGCGTCACTTGGGGGCAGCCGGCAAGATGGCCGCGGCCGGCGGCGGGACAGAGCGGGGCGCGCAGCCGGTGCCTCCCTCCCACAGCTATTCGGTAGGGGAGAAAGGGAAGGCTGAAAGCCTCTCCGGGTGCGCGGAGCACCCGGGGCTCTCCCGCTCCCTGCGGCTGCGCTGTCCCGAGCGCTGCCGGCCCCCTCAGGACGCGGCCGGCAGGTCCCTTCCGTTCCTTGCCGAACCCCCCGAGGGGTTGCAGCTCAGGCTCGGGCTGCCCCTGCGCGACGGCGGAGCAGAGGTCTCAGCCGCACCCAGCTGCAGCCTTTGGGGTGTATGACATAGGGGGAGCTTGGTCAGCCGAACAGCCCCGCGCACAGCTCGGGGCGGCGGGGGGGGGCGTTGGGACCACCTCAGACCACGAGCCCCAGGATCGCCCCACGGGAGGCAGCGTCAGGTCTGGGGTCAGACTCGGTGCTTTTCGGGCCGCTCTTCAGCCTAAGCGCGCCTCTGTCCTCCCTGTGCCACGAGGCGGGCAGCCGCTGCGGGTGGCTCTTGCGCCGGGATGAAGCTCTGAGCAGGCAGGGAGGCTGCCGGGGGCGGCTCCCGCAGCGGGGGTGCAGGGGGCAGGCTTGGGGAGGGGGAGCAGGAGGCTGCGCGGGGCGGGCAGGAGCCGCGGGGCGCTGCCCGCCCACAGCCTGCGGCACGCCTGCTCCTCGGGCTCCAGCCGCTGCGGGCACAGCGCCCCGCGGCGTCTCCTTGCCTGCGGCGGTGGCCCCGAGCGGGGTTAGAACCCTCGACCTCCCCGTTGCCAGCCGGGCGCCTTGCCCCTGAGCCACTCCCTCCCTCCAAGCCCCCGCCCCCCTCCCGGCCCCCGCCCCCTCCCCCACACGCAGCCCCGCGGCGGAGGCGCGGCTCAGGGGCAGAGCGTCCGCCCGGGGGGCTGCGGGCCCCGAGTTCGAGCCCCGGGGTGGGGGACACAGCAGTGAGGCAGCCACAGGCTGGTTCCTCCAGCGCTGCCCTAGCGCCCCTCAGAAGTCACTCCAGAGAGCCTCACTTCCAGAGGGACACTGATCCAGCTCCTTCCTGCCTCACTTCCAGAGGGACACTGATCCAGCCCCTTCCTCCCTCACTTCCAGAGGGACAATCATCCAGCTCCTTCCTGCCTCACTTCCAGAGGGACACTGATCCAGCTCCTTCCTGCCTCTTCCTAGCACAGATCCTCACTTCCAGGACACTGATCCAGCTCCTTCCTGCCTCTTCCTAGCACAGATCCTCACTTCCAGGACACTGATCCAGCTCCTTCCTGCCTCTTCCCAGCACAGATCCTCACTTCCAGAGGGACACTGATACAGCTCCTTCCTGCCTCACTTCCAGAGGGACACTGATCCAGCCCCTTCCTGCCTCACTTCCAGAGGGACAATCATCCAGCCCCTTCCTGCCTCACTTCCAGGACATTGATCCAGCTCCTTCCTGCCTCTTCCTAGCACAGATCCTCACTTCCAGGACACTGATCCAGCTCCTTCCTGCCTCTTCCTAGCACAAATCCTCACTTCCAGAGGGACACTGATCCAGCTCCTTCCTGCCTCACTTCCAGAGGGACACTGATCCAGCTCCTTCCTGCCTCTTCCCAGCACAGATCCTCACTTCCAGAGGGACAATCATCCAGCTCCTTCCTGCCTCACTTCCAGAGGGTCACTGATCCAGCTCCTTCCTGCCTCACTTCCAGAGGGTCACTGATCCAGCCCCTTCCTGCCTCACTTCCAGAGGGTCACTGATCCAGCTCCTTCCTGCCTCTTCCTAGCACAGATCCTCACTTCCAGGACATTGATCCAGCTCCTTCCTGCCTCTTCCCAGCACAGATCCTCACTTCCAGGACACTGATCCATCTCTTTTTTGCCTCTTCCTAGCACAGATCCTCACTTCCAGAGGGACACTGATCCAGCTCTAATTATCCAGCCCCTTCCTGCCTCTTCCCAGCACAGATCCTCACTTCTAGAGGGACACTGATCCAGCTCTAATTATCCAGCCCCTTCCTGCCTCTTCCCAGCACAGATCCTCACTTCTAGAAGCACAATTACCACCCAGCTCCTTCCTGCCTCAATTAGTGGCAATTACTCCAAACAGGAACAACAAGACCAGCAGCAACCTCTCTGGGCTGAACTTCTGTGTGTGGCTGAGAGGGGAAGGAAAGGGAAGATGTCCAAAGTCTCCTTTAGAGCTTGGCAAAAATCAAGTCTCAAGTAGTGGCCTCCAGGTCCTCAGAGGGCTAAGGAAGTCTCTCTGAGGAGATTGTGGGAGAAGAAAAGGGGGGGGGGGGATAAAAATGGCAGCTAAAGAGGGGGCACCTGGAGTTGAACCAGGGACCTCTTGATCTGCAGTCAAATGCTCTACCACTGAGCTATACCCCCTGCCTCAGCACCTCCTCAGGGCCACCTGGAAAACCAGCCATGAGAAAGACAAAAGCTTCCTGTCCCCTGCTTTGCCCTCACAGATCTCCCTCTGCACCTCCAGCTGTCCCCCAAAAGAGGGGCAGAAAGCTTCTGCAGCCACTCACAGGGGCAGGCTCTGAGCAGCTGCTCACACTGCACAGCTCCTCTGCTTCCCTTCCACTCAGGGCCTCAGCACCTGCAACAACCCAGACCAGAAACCAACCTGCCCCTGTGCACAACAAGCCACAAGCCCCAAGGAGGTCTCTCCACCTCCCTTTCACCCCAAAGGCCCCAAGAAAAGGAGGGGAAAAGAGGAAAAGAGGGGGCACCTGGAGTTGAACCAGGGACCTCTTGATCTGCAGTCAAATGCTCTACCACTGAGCTATACCCCCTGCCTCAGCACCTCCTCAGGGCCACCTGGAAAGCAGAGTCAGACTCTGAAGCTCTGGCAGCCACTCTCTGGATTCATTTCCTTCCCAGCTCCCTGTGCCCCTCTGCCCCAGGCTCTGCAGGGAACAAAAGATGATCAGTGGGGAGGAAAATCACTGCTGCAGGGACTCCCAGCAGGGACAAGTGCAGGTGCAGGGCACAGCTCCTCTGCTTCCCTTCCACTCAGGGCCTCAGCACCTGCAACAACCCAGACCAGAAACCAACCTCCCCCTGTGCACAACAAGTCACAAGCCCCAAGGAGTTCTCTCCACCTCCCTTTCACCCCAAAGGCCCCAAGAAAAGGAGGGGAGAAGAGGAAAAGAGGGGGCACCTGGAGTTGAACCAGGGACCTCTTGATCTGCAGTCAAATGCTCTACCACTGAGCTATACCCCCTGCCTCAGCACCTCCTCAGGGCCACCTGGAAAACCATCCAGGAGAAAGACAAAAGTTTCCTGTCCCCTGCTTTGCCCTCACAGATCTCCCTCTGCACCTCCAGCTGTCCCCCAAAAGAGGGGCAGAAAGCTTCTGCAGCCACTCACAGGGGCAGGCTCTGAGCAGCTGCTCACACTGCACAGCTCCTCTGCTTCCCTTCCACATGGCCTCAGCACCTTCCACAGCACAGAACACAGCTGCACTCTGCCCCACAGCCTCACAAGCCCCAAGAGTTCTCTCCACCTTCCTGGCAGCCCAAAGTCCCCCAGAAAAGGAGAGGAGGAGAAGAAAAGAGGGGGCACCTGGAGTTGAACCAGGGACCTCTTGATCTGCAGTCAAATGCTCTACCACTGAGCTATACCCCCTGGGCCCTGCACCTCTCTGCCCTCACCATCAGACCACCTGAGGATGTCTCTCCTCAAGCCTGGACCTTCCTGCTCCACACAAACCCACTCCAGCTGCATCAGCTGCCAGGCTGAGAGGTGCCAGCAGCAGGGCCCTGGGGTAGCTCCCTGCCCCCCAGCACAGGGGGCAGCCACTCTCTGTGCCCTTCACTTCCCAGCTGACCTTGGCCCAGTTCCTCTCCAGCCACATCTGCTGCTGCAATCTGCTCTCCTGGACTGGATTAGGAGGGGACACAGCAACTGCCTTGGGAGTCTTTTGACATCTTCCCCCAAGCTCTCCAGCTCTGACTGGGACACCAAAAGCAATTCTTAGGAGAGGAAGCCAGGCTGACCTTAGCACTCAGCCTTCCAGGGAGGAAACCCCCCTCCCCAAAATGGAATTAAAGAGGGGGCACCTGGAGTTGAACCAGGGACCTCTTGATCTGCAGTCAAATGCTCTGCCACTGAGCTATACCCCCTGGGCCCTGCACCTCCTCAGGGCCACCTTAGGACTGCTTTTAGCAGGAGACAAAGGCTCATGGCCACTGCTCACAGGCCTTTCATTGCCAGGCCCTTCCTGTACCCCCAGGTGTCCCCCAAAAGAGGAGCAGAAAGCTTCTGCAGCCACTCACAGGGGCAGGCTCTGAGCAGCTGCTCACACTGCACAGCTCCTCTGCTTCCCTTCCACTCAGGGCCTCAGAACTTACAAGCCAGACCACAAAACAACTTGTACCTGTGCACAACAAGCCCCAAGAGTTCTCTCCACCTTCCTGGCACCCCAAAGGCCCCAGAAAAGGAGGGGAGAAGAGGAAAAGAGGGGGCACCTGGAGTTGAACCAGGGACCTCTTGATCTGCAGTCAAATGCTCTACCACTGAGCTATACCCCCTGCCTCAGCACCTCCTCAGGGCCACCTGGAAAGCAGAGTCAGACTCTGAAGCTCTGGCAGCCACTCTCTGGATCCATTTCCTTCCCAGCTCCCTGTACCCCTCTGCCCAAGGCTCTGCAGGGAACAAAAGATGATCAGTGGGGAGGAAAATCACTGCTGCAGGGACTCCCAGCAGGGACAAGTGCAGGTGCAGGGCACAGCTCCTCTGCTTCCCTTCCACTCAGGGCCTCAGCACCTGCAACAACCCAGACCAGAAACCAACCTCCCCCTGTGCACAACAAGCCACAAGCCCCAAGGAGGTCTCTCCACCTCCCTTTCACCCCAAAGGCCCCAAGAAAAGGAGAGGAGAAGAGGAAAAGAGGGGGCACCTGGAGTTGAACCAGGGACCTCTTGATCTGCAGTCAAATGCTCTACCACTGAGCTATACCCCCTGCCTCAGCACCTCCTCAGGGCCACCTGGAAAGCCAGCCATGAGAAAGACAAAAGCTTCCTGTCCCCTGCTTTGCCCTCACAGGTCTCCCTCTGCACCTCCAGCTGTCCTCCAAAAGAGGGGCAGAAAGCTTCTGCAGCCACTCACAGGGGCAGGCTCTGAGCAGCTGCTCACACTGCACAGCTCCTCTGCTTCCCTTCCACTCAGGGCCTCAGCACCTTCAACAACACAGCACAGAACACAGCTGCACTCTACCCCACAGCCTCACAAGCCCCAAGGAGGTCTCTCCACCTCCCTTCCACCCCAAAGTCCCCCAGAAAAGGAGAGGAGCAGAAAAAAAGAGGGGGCACCTGGAGTTGAACCAGGGACCTCTTGATCTGCAGTCAAATGCTCTACCACTGAGCTATACCCCCTGCCTCAGCACCTCCTCAAGGCCACCTTGAAAGCAGAGTCAGACTCTGAAGCTCTGGCAGCCACTCACTGCATTCATTCCCTTCCCAGGCCCCTCTGCCCCTCTGCCCAAGGCTCTGCAGGGAACAAAAGATGATCAGTGGGGAGGAAAATCACTGCTGCAGGGAATCCCATCAGCACCTGCAACCCAGACCAGAAACCAACCTGCCCCTGTGCACAACAAGCCCCAAGAGTTCTCTCCACCTTCCTAGCACCCCAAAGGCCCCAAGAAAAGGAGAGGAAAAGAGGGGGCACCTGGAGTTGAACCAGGGACCTCTTGATCTGCAGTCAAATGCTCTACCACTGAGCTATACCCCCATGGCCACAGCCCTGCTCAGCAGGAAAACATCACAGAAGGCTCTGCAAACAAACCCCAGAATGACTCAGGCTGCTCAGGGCCTCATCCAGCCTGGCCCTGAACACCCCCAGGCAGGAGGCAGCCACAGCCTCCCTGGGCAGCCTGGGCCAGAGCCTCAGCAGCCTCACACTGAAGAACTTCTTCCTCAGCTTCACTCTGCTCTGCCTCAGCTCCAAACCCTTCCCCCTGGGGCTGGCTCCAGACTCCCCCAGCAGAAGTCTCTCTGCAGCCTTCCTGCAGGATCCCTTCAGCAGCTCTGAGCTCCCCCTGGAGCCTTCTCCCCTGCAGGCTGCCCAGCCCCAGCTCCCTCAGCCTGAGCTCCCAGCAGAGCTGCTCCAGCCCTGGGCTCACTCCAGCAGCTCTGTGTCCTGCTCCTGCTGGGGACACCGAGCTGGAGGCAGCACACAGAGCAGGGTTTGCTCCAATACTCAGCTCTCACCCCACAGACAGCCCCCCAAGACCCTCCTCTTCTCCTGGAAGGTGGTGGGGGGGGGGTATGTTGGAATCTGCAGCTCTCCCTCTGGCCAGCAGCCACTCACCCAGGCTGGGGCAAAGCCCTGAATCCATTTGCTCCAAATCCACTTCTGGTTTGGTTTTGTCCTGCTGAAAAGAGGAAAGAAAGGAAAAAAAAAGGGGAGGGGGCACCCGGATTTGAACCGGGGACCTCTTGATCTGCAGTCAAATGCTCTACCCCTGAGCTATACCCCCGCTGGGCAGCAGTGCCCGGGCCGGCTGCTTGTCTGCAGGCAGGAGCTGGCCCGGCCGCGTTCTGCTGCCCCTGCGGGGCTGCCGCTCCCAGCGCGGCGCTCAGGCTCCTCCCTGCTCGCAGCCAGCCGCCTGGGAGCCAGGGGAGGGCATCCCCAGTGGCCTCCTCTGCAACAGCTCCCTGCAGAGCCCGGGGAGAAGGAAGGAGGAGGCTCCCAGGCAAAGGAGGGGAGAAGGAAGGAGGAAGAAGGGGGAGAAGGAAGGAAGGAAGGGGGAAGCTCCCAGGCAAAAGGAGGGGAGAAGGAAGGAGGAAGCTCCCAGGCAAAAGGAAACATGAAGGATGTTGTGGGAATGGCTTCATGCCAAGGCAGATGGAGCCCAGTGCCACCACCCCAGGAGGCTGCCTGGGGTAGGAGCTGCAGCCAGCCCTAGCAGCAGCTCTCCCTTACCCACCCCAGGCCCCTGTGGGCCACCAAGACCCCACCCCGAAGTCACCACAACTTCCACATGAAGCCAGGCCCAAGGCAACCTCCCTGCCCCTCCCTCAGCAGGGTCAGGAAACCTGACCTGTGCTTCACCCCCAGCCTCAGCCAGGGCAGCCCCAGCACAGCTTTGGGTGGGGGACAGCTTCCACCCTCACCTTGAAGCCCTTCAGCTCATCTCCAGCTCAGATCCCCTCCGCCCTGCAGCTTGTCCTTGCCCTGAGCCACCAGCAGGGACCTCTGGGCCTGTTTCACCCCTGCTGGAGGGGTCAGCAGCATGGCCTTCAGCCACCACCTCAGCCAGCAGTGGTGGGGGTGATGTATCCTTGCCCTGTCTTCAGCAAGGCCTAAATGTTCCCCAGAGCCTCCTCTCCACACCCCAACCCCCAACAGCTGATGGCACAGCTCAGCTCCAGGCCAGGTTTCCCTCAGCAGCATCTCCAAGAGTGCCTGGATGAGGGCTCCCTGGAGAAGGGCTTTGAGATTCCCTCCCACTTCCCACACCTGACTTGGGAGCAGCTCCCTCAAGCACTGCTCCCCCTGAAGCCATTCAGTGCAGGCCCCCTCCAGAGCCTTGCCAGGAGCAGAGGAACTCTGCCTGCCAGAGGCTGACCACTGGCTGTTCCAATCCCCTTTTCCTAGCAGGGGATTCCACTGCAAAGGCTTCCCAGGCCCCAGGCCTCGAGTGGAGGCTGGCTCTGGGCAGAGGAAGAGGCCAGAGGGACAGCACAGCTTTGGCAGAAGGACTTTTATTTGCTGTGGGGAGAGGATGGTGCTCAGGCAATGCTGCCTGCGTTGGAGGCTATCCTGGGCCACAGATCTGCACACTCCTTGGCCACAGGGCCTGTGATGGCAGAGCCTGCAAGAGAGGAGAAGACAACATCAGAGGCCCAGGCAGGGGCAGGGCTGGCTCTCAGCAGCGCTCCAGCTGAGGCCCAGCAGCTCTCCTGGCTCTTGAGGAGAGTCCAACTCCCCCTGCTCAGCCACACTGCTCACCCAGCCCCCTCCACGCTCCCTGCACAGAGCCTTTGGGCTTGGAAGGGACCTTAGGGATCATCCAGTCCCAACCTCCTGCCATGGGCAGGGACCTCTCCTGCTAGAGCAGCTTGCTCAGAGCCTCAGCCAGCCTGGCCCTGAGCACTTCCAGGCTTGGAGCCTCCACAGCTTCTCTGGGCAACCTCTTCCAGTGCCTCAGCACCACGGTGGGGAATTTCCTCCTCATGTCTAAACCCAGCTCCTTCCACTCTGAAGCCATCACCTCTCCCCCTCTCAAAGCCTTTGGAGCAAGTCCCTCTCCAGCTCTCCTGTGGCCTACTCAGGTACTGGGAGGCAGCTCTAAGGTCTCCCTGGAGCCTTCTCCAGGCTGAACAGCCCCAGCCCTCTCAGCCTGTCCCCACAGGGGAGGTTCTCCAACCCTCTGATCACTTTTGAGGCCTCCTCTGGACCTACTGGAGTTGGGGCTGTTCAGTCTGGAGAAGAGAAGGCTCTGAGGTGACCTCGTTGTGGCCTTCCAGGATCTGAAGGGGGCTACAGGAAGGCTGGGGAGGGACTGCTCAGGATCTCAGGGAGGGATAGGACTAAGGGGAAGGGAATGAAGCTGGAGGTGGGGAGATTCAAGCTGGATGAGAGAAGGAAGTTCTTCCCCATGAGAGTGGTGAAGCCCTGGAATGGGTTGTCCAGGGAGGTGGTCGAGGCCCCATCCCTGGAGGTGTTTAAGCCCAGGCTGGATGGGGCTCTGGCCAGGCTGATCTAGTGTGGGGTGTCCCTGCCCATGGCAGGGGGGTTGGAACTAGATGATCCTTGTGGTCCCTTCCAACCCTGACTGATACTATGATACTCTGAACAGCTCCACAGCTCTCTTGTGCTGGGGGGGGCTCCAGAGCTGGCCCCAGCAGTGCAGGTGGGGGTCTCAGCAGAGCAGAGGAGCAGAATCCCCTCCTGCCACCTGCTGCTGGCTCATGCTGAGCTTCTCATCACCCAACAGCCCCAAACCCTTCTTCTCAGGGCTGCTCTCCAGCCAGGCTCTGAGCTTGGCACTGCCCTAACCCTTTGCCCTTGGCTCTGCTGAGCTTCAGGAGCGGCGGCACCCAGCCCAGCTCCGAAACCCATCCAGCTCCTCCTGGATGGATCCCTTCCCTCCAGTGACACCAAGGGCTGGGGGTGGTCAGCCAAACGGCAGCCCCCTCCCTCCCCCCCTCCCTCCCTACCTTTCATTTCCCCTTTGTTGTTGACTATCACTCCTGCATTGTCCTCGAAGTAGAGGAAGACTCCGTCCTTCCTGCGGTAGGACTTGCGCTGCCGGATCACCACCGCCGGGTGCACTGCAGGGACACAGCAGCAGCTGGGGATGGCACAGCGCCCCCTGGGGGAGGGCAGAGGCGAGAGCCCAGCAGCAGCCAGCCTGAAGGGCTCCTGCTGCAGCTCCCAACCCGACCCCACCGGCCTCGGGGCTGCCCTCGCAGCACCTCCTGCTGGTCAGGAGTCCGCTGCCGGCTGCCCAGGGAACGCTTCCAGCTGGGCCTGGACACCACCAGCACTGCCTGGGCTTGGGCACCACCAGCACCACCTATGCTTGGGCATCAGCATCTGGGCTTGGGCACGACCAGCACCACCTGGGCCTGGGCAGCACCAGCACCACCTGGGCAGCATCATCTGGGCTTGGGCAGCACCAGCACCACCTGGGCAGCATCATCTGGGCTTGGGCAGCACCAGCACCACCTGGGCCTGGGCATCATCATCTGGGCTTGGGCAGCACCAGCACCACCTGGGCCTGGGCATCATCATCTGGGCTTGGGCAGCACCAGCACCACCTGGGCCTGGGCATCATCATCTGGGCTTGGGCAGCACCAGCACCACCTGGGCCTGGGCATCATCATCTGGGCTTGGGCAGCACCAGCACCACCTGGGCCTGGGCAGCACCAGCACCACCTGGGCCTGGGCATCATCATCTGGGCCTGGGCACCACCAGCACCACCTATGCTTGGGCATCAGCATCTGGGCTTGGGCACTACCAGCACCACCTGGGCCTGGGCATCAGCATCTGGGCTTGGGCACCACCAGCACCACCTATGCTTGGGCACCACCAGCACCACCTATGCTTGGGCATCATCATCTGGGCTTGGGCACCACCAGCACCACCTATGCTTGGGCACCACCAGCACCACCTATGCTTGGGCATCATCATCTGGGCTTGGGCACCACCAGCACCACCTATGCTTGGGCACCACCAGCACCACCTATGCTTGGGCATCATCATCTGGGCTTGGGCACCACCAGCACCACCTGGGCATGGGCACCACCACCTGGGCTTGGGCACCACCACCTGGGCTTGGGCACCACCACCTGGGCTTGGGCACCACCAGCACCATGTATGCTTGGGCACCATCATCTGTGCCTAGGCACCACCAGCACCATCTGGGCTTGGGCACCACCACCACCTGTGCTTGGGCATCACCACTACCATCTGGGTCTGGGCACCACCACCACCTGTGCTTGGGCATCACCACTACCATCTGGGTCTGGGCACCACCACCACCTGTGCTTGGGCATCACCACTACCATCTGGGTCTGGGCACCACCACCACCTGTGCTTGGGCATCACCACTACCATCTGGGTCTGGGAACCACCATCTGTGTTTGGGCACCAGCACCTGTGCCTGGGCACCAGCACCACCATCTGCGTCTGGGCACCACCATCTGTGTTTGGGCACCAGCACCTGTGCTTGGGCATCACCACTACCATCTGTGTTTGGGCACCACCCGTGCCTGGGCATGGCTGCTTGGGCACCACCACCACCTACACCTGGGACAATTCCACGTTTCCCCCCCACACTCATCTCCACACACACCACCAGCAGCAGCAGCCAGCAGGACCTCCTCCTGTGCCCCCTGCAGGAGCAGCCCACCCCCCAGCCTGGCAGCTGTGCCACCCCTGATTGAAGCCAGCAGCACCACCCAGCTGCCGCTTCACCCAACGGCGATGGCTTTGCTCTGCCCTTCCACGACAGCTCAAGAGGCCACCTGGCACAGACCCACTGAGTGCTTTTCAGAAGGGTGAAGGCCAAACTCCAGGGGGTTTGGTGGCCCCCTCCTGCAGGGGGGAGGTGGGGGGGGGCCCCCAGGCCTGGCTGTGCCCCCTGTGCTCACCCTTCTTGCGCAGCTCTGGTTTGCCCTTCTTGACGGTGGCCATCACCATGTCGCCCACGCCGGCGGCCGGCAGCCGGTTCAGCCTCCCCTTGATGCCCTTCACAGAGATGATGTAGAGGTTCTTGGCACCTGCAGAGAGACACACTGGCATCAGCTGGGCCTGGGGACCCAGCCACCCAACCTGGCAGGGTGGGAAGAGCAGCTCAAGGCTCAGCCAGCTCCATCCTGCCCTGCCTGCCGTGGGCAGGGACACCTCACACCACAGCCACCTCCAGCCTGGCTGCAAACACCTCCAGGCAGGAGGCTGCCACCGCCTCCCTGGGCAACCTGTGCCAGGCTCTCACCACCCTCCTGGGTGGTCAGAGTGGCTGGAGAGCTCCCAAACAGAGAGGGACCTGGGGGTGCTGATCGACAGCCACCTGAATATGAGCCAGCAGTGTGCCCAGGTGGCCAAGAGGGCCAATGGCATCCTGGCCTGCATTAGGAAGAGTGTGGCCAGCAGGAGCAGGGAAGTCATTGTGCCCTGGACTCAGCACTGGTTAGGCCACACCTTGAGTCCTGTGTCCAGTTCTGGGCCCCTCAGTTTAAGAAGGACATTGAGACACTTGAACAAGTCCAGAGAAGGGCAACGAGGCTGGGGAGAGGCCTTGAGCACAGCCCTGTGAGGAGAGGCTGAGGGAGCTGGGATTGTTTAGCCTGGAGGAGGCTCAGGGGAGACCTCATTGCCCTCTACAACTACCTGAAAGGTGGTTGTAGCCAGGAAGGGGTTGGCCTCTTCTCCCAGGCAAGCAGCAGCAGAACAAGAGGACACAGTCTCAAGCTGTGCCAGGGGAGGTTTAGACTCGAGGTGAGGAGGAAGTTCTTCACTGAGAGAGTCATTCATCATTGGGATGTGCTGCCCAGGGAGGTGGTGGAGTCCCCATCCCTGGAGGTGTTCAAGAGGGGATTGGAGGTGGCACTTGGTGCCATGGTCTGGTCATGGGGTCTGTGTTGATAGGTTGGACTCGATGATCCTCGAGGTCCTTTCCAACCTAAGTTATACTGTGAGACTGGGGAAGAGCTTCTTCCTCACATCCAATCTGAATCTCCCCATTTCTAGCACTGTTCCATCCTCCCCAGCCCCATCACTCCCTGACACCCACAAGAGCCTCTCCCCAGCTTTGCTGCAGCCTCCTCCAGACACCGGAGAGCCACAGCCTCCCAACCACGGCAGGGGGAGGAAATGCCACGGCCCCAAGCCTGGCAGCAGCTCTCCGTGGAGGCAGCAGTCGGAGGGGGTGGCAGGCCAGCAGGGGCACTGCAGCCAGCACCAAGCCACCTTGATCCCCACTCCCTCCCCCTGGGCTCAGGGGAGCCAGGGAACAGCCTGCCCTGCGGCTCACAGCCTGCCCCCAGCGGACCCCAGCTGAAGGCGCCGGGGGCCGCACCGGCTCCGTGCGGCACCGGGACGGCTCTGCCCTTGTGCGACCACCGACTGAAGCCACCAGCAGGGGCTGGCGCTCCACCCAGAGGCGATCCCCTCACTCTCTCCTCCCACGACACCTCGCTGAGCCACGGGAGCAGGCCCAGCCAGAGCTTTTCAGAAGGACCCACCCAGAGAGTGGCTGTCAATGGCTCCGTGTTCCAGGGGAGCCCAGGGACAAGCAGAGTCCCTCAGGGATCAGCCCTGGGCCCAGCCTTGTTCAGCATCCCTGTGGGTGCCATGGACAGTGGCACTGAGTGCAGCCTCAGCAGGGTTGCTGATGGCACCAAGCTGTGTGGTGCAGCAGAGAGCTGGAGGGGAGGGATCCATCCAGAGGGAGCTGGACAGGCTGCAGAGCTGGGCACAAGCCAACCTCAGGAGGTTCAACAAGAGCAAGGGCAGGGTCCTGCAGCTGGGTGGAGGCAATCCCAGGCACAAATCCAGGCTGGAAAGCAGCCCTGAGGAGAGAGACTTGGGGGTGCTGGGGGATGGAGAAGCTCACCAGGAGCTCTCAGTGTGCACTTGCAGCCTGCAAAGCCAACCAGAGCGAGGGCTGCAGCAGGAGAAGTGTGGCCAGCAGGGCAAGGGAGGTGATTCTCCCCCTCTGCTCAGCTCTGGGGAGACCCCACCTGGAGTACTGCCTCCAGTTCTGGAGCCCCTGGGACAAGAGGGATGTGGAGGTGCTGGAAGGTGTCCAGAGAAGGGCCACAAGGATGAGCAGAGGGCTGGAGCACCTCTCCTGTGAGGACAGACTGAAGGAGTTGGGGCTGTTCAGTCTGGAGAGGAGAAGGCTCTGAGCTGACCTCATTGTGGCTTCCAGGATCTGAAGGGGGCTACAGGAAGGCTGGGGAGGGACTGCTCAGGATCTCAGGGAGGGATAGGACTAAGGGGAAGGGAATGAAGCTAGAGATGGGGAGATTCAAGCTGGATGAGAGAAGGAAGTTCTTCCCCATGAGAGTGGTGAAGCCCTGGGATGGGTTGTCCAGGGAGGTGGTCGAGGCCCCGTCCCTGGAGATGTTTAAGCCCAGGCTGGCTGAGGCTGTGGCCAGGCTGATCTAGTGTGGGGTGTCCCTGCCCATGGCAGGGGACTGGAACTAGATGATCCTTGTGGTCCCTTCCAACCCTGACTGATACTATGACACTACGAGCCCGGAGCCTTCCCGCCGGCTCCTTCGGCAGCCGCTCGCCCTCCGCGTCCCGGCGGCCGCCGCCCGCCCGCCAGGCTCCGCCGGGCTCCGAGCCCCGGCCCGGGGGGGGGCTAGGGGCTGCCGCCGCCGCCGCTCACCTGTGTTGTCCGCGCAGTTAATCACAGCCCCCACCGGGAGACCGAGGGAGATGCGGAACTTCGCACCGGAGGAACCTCCGCGTCCTGCGGGGCGAGAAGAGGATTAAGGCCGGGGCGGCCGAGCGGAGGCAGCGCTGCCCCCCGCCAGGCCCCGTCTGCGCCAGCCGGCCAAGGGACACCATCTGCGGCCTCCGCTCTCCACACCACAGCTCAACCAGGCGCCGCCCGAGCAGCGATCCGGGCCGCCAGCGGCCCGGCGCAGCGGAGAAAGGGAGGATGGAGCCGGATTCCAGCGCCCCCATGCTGGGCCCGGCGCCCGCCTCACCTCTCTTAGACATCTTGGCGCCGGAAGAGGGGGGAGGCGCGCGGGGCACGCCGGGATATGGGCAGGCCCCGCCCCTCCCGCGGCGCCGGACGTCACGTGACCGCGAGGGAAGCCGCGCAGAGCGGGCGGGACCCCGCGGCGCCCCCTAGAGGGGAGCGGGAGCGGCTCCCCAAGCCCGCGACCGGGAGGAGCGGGGTGGGGGAGCGAGAGCAGCCGCGGCTCGGTGGCCCCCGCGGCTCGGTGGCCCGCGCAGGCTGCGCCCCCTCGCTCCCAGCGTGTGCCACGGGCTGGTTCGGGCCGGGCCCTTCAGTGCGCCGCGGGTACGGGGAACCGGGAGAGCTTTGGGGCCGGCGCCCGCTGGAAACAGCCTGGGGCAAAAATGCTTCGCGGGAGGGGTTGGGCGCCGGGGGGAGGCAAGAGGAGAGGAAGGAAAGAGTAGGAAATATAAGGGGGAAGAAAACAAAACGAGGGGGCACCCGGATTTGAACCGGGGACCTCTTGATCTGCAGTCAAATGCTCTGCCACTGAGCTATACCCCCGCACGCTCGCAGCCCTGCTCCACGCCCACTTCCCCGCGCCGCCGCCGCGCTGCCAGCCACGGGAACCGGCGGCAAAGACACCCCCGGGACCGCGCCGCGGGGAGAAACCTGCCGGCGCGATCCCTCCACTCCCGGACTGCTCGATCAAGGACCGAGCGCGACCCCCTCGGATCCGTCCCACTGGGGCTGCCTGCAGACCGACTAGTGGGAGCTAGGCCCGCCCCGTTGGGACACCCCCCCCCCAGGGGGTGGAGCAGTGAGCACGACCCCCTCGAGTCTTGTTCTGGCTAGGACACACACATCCCCCAAAGAGGGTGGAGCGGTGGGCACGACGTCCGCGGGGGTCTTGTTCTTACTGGGGACACCCAGGGGGTGGAGCGGTGGGCACGACGCCCTCGGGTCTTGCTCTTACTGGGGACACCCAGGGGGTGGAGCGGTGGGCACGACCCCCTCGGGTCTTGCTCTTACTGGGGACACCCAGGGGGTGGAGCGGTGGGCACGACCCCTCGGGTCTTGTTCTGGCTGGGACACACACACACACCCCAAAGGGGGTGGAGCGGTGGGCACGACGCCCTCGGGGGTCTTGTTCTTGCCGGGACCTCGAGGGAGGCCGTCGGGAAATCAAGTCAACAAAGTCCATACACTGTTGCCCGCAGGAGCTGCGCTGCTCCGGGCTGAGCCTCTAAACTCAGTACAGCTCTGCTGGCTCCCAGCACCGTTTTACCTCCCAGCGAGAGCTCTGCCCGCGGCCGTCCCTGGTTCTTTATTTACTCAGCGATTGCTCAAATCTAACCCAAATGAGTGGGTGGATGCTTAAGACGGCAGGCGTGAAGTCTCCTCAGCACGGCACAGACAGGGACCTGGTGGAGCAGGGCCAGAAGAGGCCACAGCAGTGCTGGCAAGGCTGGAAGCCCAGGCTGAGAGGGTTGAGCTTGGGCAGCCTGGGAAAGAGAAGGCTCCAGGGAGGCTTTCTGGTGGCCTTTTACTGCTTCAAGGGGAGATCAGAAAGCTGGGGACAGAGTTTTGGAACAGGAGCTGTTGTGCCAAGAGAAAGGGTGAAGGTTTAAACTAAAAGAGCAGAGAAGGAAGAATTTTTTCGAGCCTGAGGGTGGGGAGAGCCTGGCCCAGGCTGCCCAGAGAGGTAGGAGCTGCCCCATGCCTGGCACCAGGTTGTTTGGGGCTCTGAGCAACCTGTTCTGCTGTGGGGCTGCCCCTGCTGACTGCCCGGGGGCGGGGGTTGGACTAAGTGGCTTTTAAAGATCCTTTCAAGCCAAACCGTTCCACTTTTCAAGGATTTTACGACTCCCGTGTAAAGGAAAGAGAAAGAAAAACTACATTTGGCACTGGGGTTTGGTGGAGAGATGTCCTCAGCTGCCCCGGGGAAGGGGCGAGGTGAGCACCCGAAGCGCGGGGGTGATGACGATCCGCCCTCCGCCAGCAACAGCTCCTCAGCCAAGGGCGGAAAAATCCTCCCACCGCGTCCCCAGGAGCCGGAGAAGCAGAGGAAGAGGGAAGGAAAAAAAAAAAACCCAAACCCCAAACCTCGTTATTGTACACCACGACGGAGCAGGAAAGAGTGGGAGGCTTGGCTAAGGTGGGCGAGCTGATGAGAAACCCAACGAGCTGAGAGGATCTGCATCGCTTCCAATTACTCCGTGGAGAAACAACGGCTCCCGGGGGAATAACCTGGGGGAGAAGGCTTTAAAAAGAGTGGAGGAGGAAGAGGAAAAAAAAAAACCAAAAAAGCCGAAAACAGAGAATTCGCTTCGCGAGGGGGCACCCGGATTTGAACCGGGGACCTCTTGATCTGCAGTCAAATGCTCTACCACTGAGCTATACCCCCCGTCTCGCGCCCGGGAGCCGGCGGGGGCGCAGTTACACCGCCCTCTGCGCATGCGCAGTCCCCCATCCTCTTCCCCCGGAGCTCCACGTAAAGCACGGGAGCCGCGCATGGGTGAAATTGACGCGCTGGGCGTGGCCACGCTCCCGTGTATGAGGGGGGCGTGGTCCGATCTAGCCCCGCCCTCTCTCCCCTCCACCCCCGCCTATAAAAGGCGGGAGCGGTGCGGGCGGAGGCTCAGACGCGGCTTCCGCGGGTGGGAGCGGGCGAGGTCTTCCCTTTCCTTCCCCCCACCCCCTACCCACCCTCCCCCCCCGCAACCATGAACCCCAACTGCGCTCGCTGCGGGAAGATCGTCTACCCCACCGAGAAGGTGAACTGCCTCGACAAGGTGAGCCTTGGGCGTGGGGGAGGGTCTTCCGTGGGCTTGGGGAAGGGGTGCCTAAGGGGTTTGGGGGGGGTCCCCCGTGGCGGGGTGGTACTTTCCTCCCCCACCCCCCCCGTGGGGGGTTATCTCCCTGTTCGTGTCTTAGGGTCCGGTGTGGGGAGAGAGGAAATGGTTCTCTGCGTGGCAGGGGGAGGAAGACTTTGCGGGGGTCACCCGTGGGGCTGCCCTTGGGGGAAGGGGATGGTTCTTCACCGCCCTCCTGGTCTCGAAGGGCCGCTCCACGCCGCCCATCTGTAGCGTCGAGTCCGGCGTGGGGAGTGGGGGAAATGGGTCAGCGAGGTCCACTGTGTGGTCGGGTGGGGCAAGTATCTCTAAGGTCGTCCCCCCCCTCCCGTGGGGGCTGCTCTCGGGTGGGATGGGTTTTCATCCCTTCCAATCCTCGCCGGGGGGGGGTATCGCCGGACTGCCAACTCTTACCTTAGGGTCTGGTGTGAGGAGGGGGTCAGGGGGTTGTGGAGACCTCCGTGGGGCTGCCCTGCAGTGGGTTAGTTCCCCTCCCCCCACTGCTCACCCCTATCTCGGTGTCTGCTGTGTGAACTGGGGGGGATCAGGGGTCTGTGGGGTGCCCCCCGGGGTGAGCTTGTTTTTCTGCCCCCCTCCGAGGGGGTATCTCCGTGGTGCCCACCCCTCTCCCATCGCTGGGGCATCACCCCGCCGCGGGTCCCGCACCCCGGCGCCGACGCTGCCAGCTCCCCGCGGAGCCGAAGCCCTTCCCCGGGGGCTCCGGGGCTGTCCTCCCGTCCCCGGGAGCAGAACGCAGCAGCGAGGTGGAGGTGTTGGGGAAGCTGCCGCTGGGGAGAGCGGTGGAAAGCAACAGTTAAACCTTCCCCCCTCCCTCCCCGAGCTGGGAGCCTCATCTGGTTTCCATTAGCCCAGCTTTTCCTCCTTCTCTTCCCCCCCCTCTTCCATCCCAACTGATGCTCCTCTGCTCCGGAATCCAATCTTTGTGCTCCCTCAGCGCGGTGTCCAAGGGCTCTGAGTGGCTCTCTTGGGGTCTTTCCCCCTTGGGTGAAACCAACTTGGTGCTTGGAGGGTGAGGTCCAGTGGAAGGAGGAGGAGGTGATGGTGACGGAGGCTCCATCCTTAGCCTTGCGCTGTTTCCCGTGGGATTTGGCCCTCTCGGCGAGCCGAGCCGCTGCCCTCTTCCTCCTCCTCCTCTCCCCCACCACCTCCCCTCCCTTCCCTCCCCGGGATGACCAGTTTAGGGACTAAAAAAAGTCGCTGGAAGAATGCGTGGCTCTGGGCAGCAGCATTCCTGAGCTGCAGCAGACCCTGCTGCCTGCATTTTTCACCGATGAGGTTTCCCTCCCTCGGGCCGGGGAGGCTGAACTCACAGCCCCTAGGCGGCCCGGGCGCTGGCCCCCGGGACGGTGGGAAGAGGGGAAAGTGGCTCCGGAGCCTCTGCAGGGCAGCCAGAGGGTGGGGGGGGGGAAGGGAGGGGATGGGAAGGAGGGCAGGGGGTGACCCTTGCTGGGTCGAGAGGGATCTTTGAGCCTCCTGCCAGCCGCACAGACTCTGTGGCTCCTTCCTGCTGCCCAGCCAGAGCCTGGCTCTGGGTGCCCCTTGGCAGCTGGCAGCCGTGGGGGTGCCCCTGTGCCAGCTGCTGGGGGGGCAGGCAGGCAGGCGGCTGCCCTCCCCTCTTGCCCTTCCCAGGGGGGCAGGCAGGCAGGAGGCTGCCCTCCCCTCTTGCCCTTCCCAGAGGGGGCAGGCAGGCAGGAGGCTGCCCTCCTCTTGCCCTTCCCAGCCCAGGAGGCTGCCCTTCCCCTTCCCAGAGGGGGGCGGGGCAGGCAGGCAGGAGGCTGCCCTCCCCTCTTGCCCTTCCCGGGGGGGAGGGGGCGGGCAGGCAGGCAGGAGGCTGCCCTCCCCTCTTGCCCTTCCCAGAGGGAGGGGGGGCAGGCAGGCAGGAGGCTGCCCTCCCCTCTTGCCCTTCCCAGAGGGGGGGGCAGGTAGGCAGGAGGCACCCCCATCCCCCTTTGGGGTTCTTTGCCCTCCCCTCTCCACTCCCCCACAGCCCTTTCTGCCCTGGGTGCTGTGCTTTGAGGCTGGAAAAGCCTTCCCCGGGCCGGGGGTGCTTGGAGTGGGGGTTTATTTCCCCCACACACTTCGGGGCCTTTTTCTGTGTGTGTTTCCTTTTGCTCCACCTGGAGCAAAGTCGAAAGGGCAGCTGGGGGAGGAGGAGGAGGAGGAGGGGAGGAAGGTTGTTTGCATAAGAGGCTGGAGCCCAACCAGAGGCAGCAATAAGGAAGAGCTGCTGAAGGGGGAGGGGGTACAGGGGGTGGGTGAAGTGTGGCTGCTCCCTGAGCTCTCTGCTTTGCTACAGCTTCCCGGGGGGCTGGGGGTGGGGCTGCTTGTTGACAGGCAGCTGGGGTTTGGGGCTGCTCCCTGGGGCAGGGACATCAGGGAAGTCCATTTCCCTTCTGAGATTTGGTTGTTAGCAGCCAGCAAAAGGGAGGAGGGGGGGAGTGCGGGGGGGGAGGGGGGGGGGTGGAAAAAATTGAGTTGCTGCTTTATCAGCTTCAGCACAGCAGCAGCTGGAGGAGGGAAACAGCCTCTGGACCCTGCCAGGCTCTGCCTCTGTGCCCCCACAACACTTTCTGTGCCACTTTCCACCTTGCACAGACACACAGAGCAAATCCTCTCCCCCTGCTGCTCGGCTTTGGGGTGAGGGAATGGACCCCCCTCCCCCCAACCCCCACCCCTGTGCCTGCCCTGCAGATAAGGTGCTGGGTGCTGGGCCCTGGCTTCCGTGGGGGAAGTGACAGCTTCTGGGTCACAGGGCTGCTGCTGCTGGCTGCCTGCCTGCCTGCAGCTGCTGAACCCACGGGCAGCTGATGTCAGGTTGTGCCTCTGGGTGGTAAAACACCTCCAGGATGGAGTCCAAGCAAGCCCAGCACCTCCCCCAGGCACCAAACCCTGGGCACCTGCAGGGCTGGGGAGGACCTTCTGCCGTGGGCAGGGAGTTGCAGTTGCCTGTTGTGGTGCTTTCAGGCTGCACCCCCAGCCCCAGGGAGCTCTGAGCTTGCTCTCTAGCCCTCTGGTCTTGTCCCCTGCCCCTCGGTGCTGGCTCACCCTGGGGTGATGCCTGGTGCTGGCTGCAGTGCCCTGGCTGGCTGCAGCAGGAGCTCCGGGGGGGCCCAGCAGCCCCAGCTGGGGCTGTGAGCTCTGCCCTCACCCCTGGAGTGCCCCAAGGGCTCCATCAGGGGATGAAACTCCTCACAGTGAGGGTGGAACAGGCTGCCCCCTCCCTGGAGGTGCTCAAGGCCAGGCTGGATGAGGCCCTGGGCTGGTGCCCATGGCAGGGGCTTGGAGTTGGATGATCTGGAAGGTCCCTTCCGAGCCATCCTCTTCCATGATCTCCCCAGGAGCAGCCTGGTTGGTGCAGAGGATGCTCAGCAGCTGTGCCTGGGATCCCTTCCAGCTGCTCAGAGCCCTCCAGGCTTGGGGGTGGAAAGCTCAGGTCCTGATGCTCCTCTGAAACCCCCCCCCCCCCGCTCCTTGGAAGTTGTCCTCTTCCCCCCCTGCAGCCTGTGCTGGGAGCTGGGATTGCTCTTGCCCTGTGCCCAGTGCTGCTGCAGCCTCCTCTGGGTGCTGCTGGGAGCTCCCTGGGTGCTGCTGGCAGTGCTGGGACAGAGCCTGGGGGAGCTCAGCTGGGGCTGGGTGAGAGCCTCAGCACTGATCCACCTCTGGAGGATGCCTGGCTGCAGGGGGAAGCATTAACTGCTGCCTGGCTGAGAGGGGAGGGGGGGGAAAGGCCACCTGGGTGCATCCCCCCCTGCTGTGGAGGGTGCCACAGCTGCTGCCCCCTGCCAGCTCCTCCTTGGCCCTTGGGTGTTCCTCAGAGGAAGAGCTGCTGAGGTCATCCTGGCTGGCAGCTTCCCCCTGGCATCATCCCCCCCACCCCCAGCACCTCTGCTGTTGGTGCAGAGCTCTTGCAGCCTGGGGAGGGCTCTCCAGCAGCTCCAAGTGTGGCAGGAGCCAGGCTGTGAGCCTCAGGGATGCCTGGGGGGGGCTGTGGGTCTGTCTGTCCTGGCTGAAAGGGCTCCCACAGCCCGGCTGGGGCTGGGCAGCAAACCTCCTCCCCAGGCTTAAGCAGTAGCTGGTGGCTGCTCTCCGGTGTCAGCTGCTGGAGGATCTCCTGGATCCTCCTCCTCTTCTTCCCTCTCCCTCTTGAGTATCCCTGGAGAGAGGGCCAAGGAGGATCCTGAGCTGCAGGAGAGGCTGAAAGGGTTCTCACAGCCCAGCTGGGGCTGGGCAGCAAACCTCCTCACCAGGCTCAGCAGCAGCTGCTGGCTGCTCCCCAGCTCCTGTGGGATGCTCTGGATCCTTCTCCTCCCTCTTGAGCACCCCTGGGTGCAGGGCTGGGGGGGAATCCTCAGCTCCTTCCCTGCTGCAGCATCTGGAGAGCAGGAGAGGCTGCAGGGCTGCCAGAGCTCAGCTGGTGCTGGGGTGCCAGTGGTGCTCCCCAGGCTCAGCAGCAGCTGCTGGCTGCTCCCCAGCTCCTGTAGGATGCTCTGGATCCTTCTCCTCCCTCTTGAGCACCCCTGGAAGGAGTGGTGTGGGGGAATCTTCACCTCCTTCCCCTCCTTGCTGGAGAGCAGGAGAGGCTGCAGGGCTGCCAGAGCTCAACTGGTGCTGGGATGCCAGTGGTGCTCCCCAGGCTCAGCAGCAGCTGCTGGCTGCTCCCCAGCCCCAGTGGCATCTCCTGGGTCCTTCTCCTCCCTCTTGAGCACCCCTGGGTGCAGGGCTGGGGGGAAATCCTCAGCTCCTTCCCTGCTGCAGCATCTGGAGAGCAGGAGAGGCTGCAGGGCTGCCAGAGCTCAGCTGGTGCTGGGGTCCCAGTGGTGCTCCCCAGCCGGGGGGCAGGGCAGAGAGGGGGCTGGAGCCGGGGGGCAGGGCAGAGAGGGGGCTGGAGCCGGGGGGCAGGGCAGAGAGGGGGCTGGAGCCGAGGGGCAGGGCAGAGAGGGGGCTGGAGCCGAGGGGCAGGGGCAGGGCAGAGGGGCTGGAGCCGAGGGGCAGGGGCAGGGCAGAGAGGGGCTGGAGCCGAGGGGCAGGGGCAGGGCAGAGGGGGGCTGGAGCCGAGGGGCAGGGGCAGGGCAGAGAGGGGGCTGGAGCCGAGGGGCAGGGGCAGGGCAGAGAGGGGGCTGGAGCCGAGGGGCAGGGGCAGGGCAGAGAGGGGGCTGGAGCCGAGGGGCAGGGGCAGGGCAGAGGGGAGCTGGAGCCGAGGGGCAGGGGCAGGGCAGAGAGGGGGCTGGAGCCGAGGGGCAAGGGCAGGGCAGAGAGGGGGCTGGAGCCGAGGGGCAGGGGCAGAGGTCTGCCTGGAGCTGCTCTCCCTCTGTGTGCCCTGGCAGGAGGGAGGATGATGAGGTGCTGGCAGCAGGGCAAGGGGCTGCAGGGGGTCGGGAGAGGGCAGGGCAGAGGGGGGCTGGAGCTGGGGGGCAGGCGGAGGACTGCCTGGAGCTGCTCTCCCTCTGTGTGCCCTGGCAGGAGGGCGGATGAGGAGGTGCTGGCAGCAGGGCAAGGGGCTGCAGGGGGTCTGGAGAGGGCAGCAGGGTCCTGGGGGTGTGGTGGGAGCTGGGGAGGGGCACTTGGGTGACCCCCAAGCAGCCTGGGCTGGGCTGCCGGCCAGCTGCATCCACCTCAACCCCCTGGGTGCTGTGCCGGGGGGGGAGGGAGAGAGAAGCTGAAGGCTGAGGTTCAAGTGGAGCTTTCCCAGGCTGCAAACAGCAGCTGCTGGCTGCTCCCCAGCTCCACTTTGGGGGCAGCCAGGAGGGGACTGAAGCTCAGCTGCAGGGAGGGAGGGAGGTGTCTGCACGGAGCTCATCCCCAGCTGCACCTCCTCGAAGGGCCGGAGGCTCCGAGGGGCTCCCCCAGAGCCTCGGGCAGCAGGAGCTGAAGCACAAAGGCTGTGCCTGGGAGGGTGCAGGGCTCCGGTGCTGGCCCTGGGGGAGGCTGGAAGGTTGGGAGGGGAAGGGAAGGGAGGGTGAGGAGGGTGGTGGTTGACGTGGAAACTCCTTCGAGCCGGCGGGGAGGAACTTGTGTAACGCGAGGGGAAAGAGCAAACACGTTGCTGTGAGCAACTGGAGGCAGGGAAATTGTCCTCCCGGGCTGAGTCATGGGCTCGGATGTTTGTGCTGCGGGGTGTGGTACCTGCGGGGAGCTGGCAGCGGCTCCCCGGGGGCTCGGCTGGGCTCCGGCCGCGGGGCTCGGCGCTGCGGGGCTCGGCTGGGCTCCGGCTCCGCGGGGGCTCGGCGCCCCGGGGGCTCGGCTGGGCTCCGGCCGCGGGGCTCCGGCGCCCCGGGGCTCGGCGGGGCTCGGCGCTGCGGGGCTCGGCCGGCTCCGGCGCCCCGGGGCTCGGCGGGCTCCGGCTCGCGGGGCTCGGCCGGGCTCCGGCGCCCCGGGGCTCGGCGGGGCTCGGCGCTGCGGGGCTCGGCCGGGCTCCGGCGCCCCGGGGCTCGGCGGGGCTCCGGCTCCGCGGGGGCTCGGCCGGGCTCCGGCGCCCCGGGGGCTCGGCGGGGCTCGGCGCTGCGGGGCTCGGCTGGGCTCCGGCTCCGCGGGGCTCGGCGCTGCGGGGCTCGGCTGGGCTCCGGCTCGGCGGGGCTCCGCGGCGCTGGAGCTCTACCTCGGGCAGGTTGCCTGCAGCCCTGCGGCCGCGGAATTCGGCCGCTTCCCAGCCCCTTGCCCCGGGGGCAGGGACAACCTCCCAGCCAGCCCCCGGGGCTCGGCCAGCCCGGCCTGGAGCAGCTCCTGGGAGGGGAGAGCCGCAGGTCCCCAGCAAGGCTGCGGAGGGCAGCTTCCGACGGGAGGGGTTCAGAGGGGCATCGGCAACCTCAGCTTCGTCCTGCACAGCCTGCAGAGGGAGGCTGCCAGGCACAGGCTGGAGGGCACAGCCAGGCACAGCTGGAGCTCCCCCGGGCTGCCAGGCACAGCTGGAGGGCACAGGCTGGGGGGAGAGGCTGCCAGGCACAGCTGGAGGGCACAGCCAGGCACAGCTGGAGCCCCCCCAGGCTGCCAGGCACAGCTGGAGGGCACAGGCTGGGGGGAGAGGCTGCCAGGCACAGCTGGAGGGCACAGCCAGGCACAGCTGGAGCCCCCCCAGGCGGCCAGGCACAGCTGGAGGGCACAGCTGGAGCCCCCCTGGGCTGCCAGGCACAGCTGGAGGGCACAGCCAGGCGGCACAGCCAGGCACAGCTGGAGGGCACAGCCAGGCACAGCTGGAGGGCACAGCTGGAGCCCCCCTGGGCTGCCAGGCACAGCTGGAGGGCACAGGCTGGGGGGAGAGGCTGCCAGGCACAGCTGGAGGGCACAGCCAGGCACAGCTGGAGGGCACAGCTGGAGGGCACAGCCAGAGCCTGGTTGCTCCTGGAGAGACCATGGAATGGGTTTGGGTTGGAAGGGAGCTTCAAGACCATCCACCTCCAACCCCCCTGCCATGCCCAGGGACCCCCTCCCAGCAGCCCAGGCTGCTCCAAGGCCTCATCCAGCCCGGTCCTGAGCACCTCCAGCAGGAGAGGACAGCCACAGCCTCCCCTGGGCAGTCTGTGCCAGGCTCTCCCCAGCCTCCCTGGGCAGAGCTCTGCTGGGCTTAACTGCTGCAGGCTGCTGTGTCCTGGGGGGGGGGCACAGGGGGGGCTGCTGGGCTGCCCTCTGCTTGCTGCTGGGAGCTGCTGATGTGGCCTCTGAGAGAGCAGATCAGAGGCAGTGGCCTGAAATCGTTGGGGAAGGGTCTGGAGAGCTGCTGAGGAGCAGCTGGGATGGGGAGATGGAGCAGAGGAGGCTGAGGGAGAGCTCCTTGCTCTCTGCAGCTCCCTGGGAGGAGGTTGGAGCCAGGCTGGGGGTTGGGCTCTGCTGCCTGGCATCAGGAGGAGAGGAAAGGGCCCTGGGCACTGTGCCAGGCTCAGGCTGGGCAGCAGCAGCAACTTCTGCCCTGCAGGAGTGGCCAGGGGCTGGCACAGGCTGCCCAAGGAGGGGGGTGGTGGAGTCCCCAGGCCTGGAGGTGCTCAGAGTTGTGGGCATGGCCCTTGGGGCTGGGGGTTGGTGGCCAGGGAGGGGCTGGGGGTGGCCTTGGGAGGTCTCCTCTGAGCTGAACAGTTCCCTGGCCCTGGGGCAGCAGCTGCCTGCTGCTGCTCCTCCTTCCCTTGGGGCTGGGTTGGGCTCAGTCTCTGAGCTCCTTTCCAGCCCCCAAAGCCCATCCCTGGAGGTGCTCAGGACCCTTGGGGCCATGGTTTGGTGGCCATGGAGGGGTTGGAGGCCATGGAGGGGTTGGAGATGACCTTGGGAGGTCTCCTCCAAGCCAACCAGTTCCCTGCCTCTGTTCCCTGGCCCTGGGGCAGCAGCTGCCTGCTGCTCCTCCTTCCCTTGGGGCTGGGGCTGGGTTGGGCTCAGCCTCAGAGCTCCTTTCCAGCCCCCAAAACCCTTCCCTGGAGGTGCTCAGGACCCTTGGGGCCATGGTTTGGTGGCCATGGAGGGGTTGGGGATGACCTTGGGAGGACTTCTCCAAGCTGAGCAGTGCTGGGAGCCTGGTGGGGGGGGTTGGGGTCTGCCAGCTGGGGGCTTGCTTGGTGCCTGTGCTGAGGAGCTTTGGAGCTGCCTGTGGCCAGCTCCCTGCTCCTCAGGTGAAGCTTCTCTGCTGTGTCCTCCTTGCCTGTGGCTGCTCTGCTGGCTGCCAGCAGCAACAGCACAAAACAGCCCTCCAAAAGGAACCAAAAGCCTCCCAAAACCTCTCAAGCAGCCTCCTGGAAGCCTCCAGACCACAGCTGGTGGCTGTGACGGGGGCAGGCTGTGAGCAGGGAGCTTTCCCTCCTGCCTTGCACCCAAGGCCATCAGCTCCAGGCCAGGAGATCACAGAGCTGGAAGGGAGCTCCAGGCTCAGCCAGCTCCAACCCCCTGCCCCTGGGCAGGGATCCTCACACCACAGCAGGTTGCTCACAGCTACATCCAAGCTGGGCTTAAAACCCTCCAGGGATGAGGCTTCCAGCCCCTCCCTGAGCTGTCCTGGTGCCAGCTGCTGCCCTGCTGCTGTGCTGGGAGCCCTGGAGGAGGATTTCCCTCTGCCCTGCAGGCTCCTGGCTGCCCTCTCCCCTTTGGGCTGTGCGGTGGCTGCGGCAGGCTGGCTGCCTGGGCCTGCAGGGCAGAGCTGCTGAGGGTTGTCCTCTCCTCTCTCCCTGTGTCTCCCCAGTTCTGGCACAAGGCCTGCTTCCACTGTGAGACCTGCAAGATGACTCTCAACATGAAGAACTACAAAGGCTACGAGAAGAAGCCCTACTGCAACGCGTGAGTCCTGCCCTGCCCCCCGCCCCCCAGGCAGCTGGGAGCTGCCAGCAGCATCCCCCAGGACCTTCCTCCCCCCTTCAGCACCCCTGGGTGCAGGGCTGGGGGGGAAATCCTCAGCTCCTTCCCTGTAGCAGCATCTGGAGAGCAGGAGAGGCTGCAGGGCTGCAGGTGCTGGGGTGCCAGTGGTGCTCCCCAGGCTCAATCAGCAGCTGCTGGCTGCTCCCCAGCCCCAGTAGCATCTCCTGGGTCCTCCTCTTCCTCTTTGAGCATCCCTGGGTGCAGAGCTGGGGGGAGATCCTCAGCTCCTTCCCCTCCTTGCTGGAGAGCAGGAGAGGCTGCAGGGCTGCAGGTGCTGGGGTGCCAGTGGTGCTCCCCAGGCTCAATCAGCAGCTGCTGGCTGCTCCCCAGCCCCAGCAGCATCTCCTGGGTCCTCCTCTTCCTCTTTGAGCATCCCTGGGTGCAGGGCTGTGGGGGAATCCTCAGCTCCTTCCCTGCAGCAGCATCTGGAGAGCAGGAGAGGCTGCAGGGCTGTCAGAGCTCAGCTGGTGCTGGGGTTCCAGTGGTGCTCCCCAGGCTCAGGCAGGGGCAGAGGGGGGCTGGAGCTGGGGGGCAGGGGCAGGGCAGAGGGGGGCTGGAGCTGGGGGGCAGAGCAGAGGGGGGCTGGAGCTGGGGGGCTGGAGCTGAGGGGCAGGGGCAGGCAGAGGGGGGCTGGAGCTGGGGGGCAGGGGCAGGGCAGAGGGGGGCTGGAACTCAGGGGCAGACAGAGGTCTGCCTGGAGCTGCTCTCCCTCTGTGTGCCCTGGCAGGAGGGAGGATGATGAGGTGCTGGCAGCAGGGCAAGGGGCTGCAGGGGGTCTGGAGAGGGCAGCAGGGTCCTGGGGGTGTGGTGGGAGCTGGGGAGGGGCACTTGGGTGACCCCCTGCAGCCCCCTAAGCTGCTCTCCTGGGTGTCCTGAGCCAAAGCTTTCCCCTCTGGGTCCTGGGCACCCCAGGGCCAGCTCTGTGCCCATCCCTGCTGCTTCTCCCTCTGGCCCTGGGGGTGGGTCTGGGGGTCCTGGCTTGGTGCTCCCTCCCTGCAAGGCTGCTGGAAGGGGAAGTGGGATAAGAATGGGAAATTCCAGGGATTCCAAGGAGTCTGCAGCAGCCTGGACCCAGCTCAGCTTCTCACCCCCCTCTGCCTCAGAGCTCCCTTTGATGCTGCTCTGCTCTCTTAACCCTTTGAGAGCCTCCCCTGGAGAAGCAGCAGCTGCCCTGGGGTGCTCCTGGGTGCCCTCAGCCCCAGCCACCCCCAGTGGCTGCTGCTCTGCTTCCTCTTTGGCCTGGCCCAAGCCTCCAGGCTGGGGGAGGAAGTGAGAGCAGCTGAGAGCTGCTGGGGCTGGGGGGCTGCAGACCCCAAGCAGAGGGGGGGGAAAGGGATGGAGGCTGAGGGCTGCAGATCCTGAGTGGGGTGAAGGGATGGAGGGTGAGGGCTGCAGACCCCAGGCTGTGGGGGTGAAGGGATGGAGGCTGAGGGCTGCAGACCCTGAGTGGGGTGAAGGGATGGAGGCTGAGGGCTGCAGGCCCCAGGCTGGGGGTGGGGAAGGGATGGAGGCTGAGGGCTGCAGACCCTGAGTGGGGTGAAGGGATGGAGGCTGTGGGGGTGAAAGGATGGAGGCTGAGGGCTGCAGATCCTGAGTGGGGTGAAGGGATGGAGGCTGTGGGGGTGAAGGGATGGAGGCTGAGGGCTGCAGCCCCCAGGCTGGGGGAGGGGAAGGGCTGGCTCCAGGCCCCAGGCTGTGGCTTTGGATCCCTCTTAGCTGGCAGCCCCCAGGCAGGGGGAAGCCCCCAGGCAGGGGCAGTTTGCCTGGCCCAGGGCAGCCCAGGGGGGGCTGAGCTGTGCCCCCAGAGCTGCTGCTGGGCAGGGGGCAGGGGCTGGCAATGCCAGGTTTACCCTGGCAGGGAGGAGGCTTCCCCTCTGGCCCTGCCTCAGCACAGGCTCTGCTCTGTGTGAGCCTGTGGCCTGCTGCCAAATTCCTGAGCTGCTTTCTGCAAGAGCAAGAGGAAGAGGGCTGAGCTTCCTCCCTCCCTGCCCCAGCCAGGAGCCTGGCAGGCAGGCAGCTGATGGACTCTGCCCTCCCCATGCCCAGGGGGGGCATCTCCACCCTCCTGCAGCAGGGCTCTGGCAGCAGTGTGCAGGGCTGGGCTCAGCCCTTTGAGCTTAGGGCAGGGGAGGAGTGGAGGAAGGGCAAGAGCCAGGTGAGGCTTGAGGCTGTGAGGGAGAGGAGGAGGAGGTGAAGGGTCCAGGGGACCCAAGTGCTCCCAGCTCTGCCTTCTGGAGGGGTTTGGGGCTCTCTTGGTGGGGGTCTGGAAGGGTTCTGAGAGCTCTGGGCTGGAGCTGAGCTCAGCCCAGGCTGCTCCATGCCTGGGTGCTGGCTGCTCAGCACAGCTCTCTGCCTCTCAGAGCCTCTCTGAGGGCTCCAAGGGGAGGAGCTGGCACCTCCAGAGAGCTGCCCCTGGGCAGGAGTGCTGTGGGGAGCAGCAGAAGCCTCCTGGGCAAGAGGCTCTGGGGCTGCCAGGTTCTGCTCCTCACCCCTGAGGGCATCTGGGCAAGACCTGAGGCTGAGCTTAGCTCTTGGGGCTGTGGCTCTGCCTGGCTGCTGCTGCTGCAAGGAGCCCTTGGAGGCAGCCTCCTGAGCCTCCCCCTGGAGAGACCTCTCTGCTGGGAGGCTGGCAGAGGCCTGGAGCAGGGAGGCTGTGGAGCCTCCTTGGCTGCAGAGCTCCCAACACCCCCAGCCCTGGGCCCTGGGGGCCCTGCTGGGGGCCCTGGGTCAGCTCCAGGGGTCCCTTCCACGCTGGGGCTTTGGGGCTCTGTGCTCTCCCAGCCCTGCTCTGGCTGCCCACATCCATCCCCCCCACACACACTGCTGGCACCCCCCTGCTGGCACCCCCCTGCTGCAGCCTGGCTGCTCAGAGAGGCTCTGCTGGGGCTCTGCTGGCAGGAAGTCCCTGTCCTACTTGCTCAGCAGTCCCTCCTCCTCCTCCTCCTCCTCCTCCCCGACCAGGGAGCTCAGCAGCAGCCTGACCTGTGCAGCATCCTTTGTCTGAACCTGCTGGAGGAGATGCAGCAGCAGCCCCCCCCCCAGGTCCTGCAGCTGCCCCCCCTGGCTGCTCTCTGTGCTGCCCCCCCCGGCCCTGCAGCTGCCCCCCCTGGCTGCTCTCTGTGCTGCCCCCCCCCCGGCCCTGCAGCTGCCCCCTGGCTGCTCTCTGTGCTGCCCCCCCCCGGCCCTGCAGCTGCCCCCTGGCTGCTCTCTGTGCTGCCCCCGGCCCTGCAGCTGCCCCTGGCTGCTCTCTGTGCTGCCCCCGGCCCTGCAGCTGCCCCCGGCTGCTCTCTGCCCCCGGCCTGCAGCTGCCCCCTGGCTGCTCTCTGTGCTGCCCCCGGCCCTGCAGCTGCCCCCGGCTGCTCTCTGTGCTGCCCCCGGCCCTGCAGCTGCCCCCGGCTGCTCTCTGTGCTGCCCCCGGCCCTGCAGCTGCCCCCGGCTGCTCTCTGTGCTGCCCCCGGCCCTGCAGCTGCCCCCTGGCTGCTCTCTGTGCCCCCCCCGGCCCTGCAGCTGCCCCCGCCCTGCAGCTGCCCCCGCCTGCTCTCTGTGCTGCCCCCCAGGCCATTCTCTGTCCCCTCCCAGAGGAGCTCCAGGGCCAGGCAGAGGTTCCCAGAGCTCTGCTGGCTGGGGGCAGGGCAGGCCCCCAGCTCCCTCCCCCACCCTGAGCTGCCTCCAGGTTGCCCTCCCCAGGGGCTGGCTCAGGTCCTGCTGCTGGCAGCCCCCAGCAGGGCTGTGGTGCTGAGCCCTGGCTCCATCACGTGGCTCTCTGCCCCACATTCTCCTGCCCTGCTTCACTTAATCTGGCAGCAGCCCCCTGCAGCCTGGCCCTGGGCTGGGGGAGGGAGGGAGGCTGCTGGGCTCGGGGGGGGGCAGGGGGTGGAGGGCAGCAGGGAGGGGGTGGAGAGCAGGGGATGGGGGGCAGGGGGTGGAGGGCAGGAGGTGGAGGGCAGCAGGCAGGGGATGGGGGGCAGGGGGTGGAGGGCAGCAGGCAGGGGGTGGAGGGCAGCAGGCAGGGGACACCTTCCAGCCCTGCCCCTGGCAGCAGCAGGCTGCCCCCAGCCCTGCCTGGGATCATCTCTGCCTGGCTCAGGGGGGGCCCAGGGGGCTGCCCCCAGCCCTGCCTGGGCTCTGCAGCCTCCTGCAGCCGAGCTGGGGAGCAGCAGATGGGCTCTGAGCTCCTCCCCAGCTTGGCCTCCCTGAGCCACTCAGGCTGGGGAAGCCCTCAGGCTCCCTGCCCCCCCCCAGCCCCCCAGGGGCCATGGCTGCAGGGGAAGGGATCCAGCCAGAGGGAGCTGGGCAGGCTGGAGGGAAGGGATCCAGCCAGGGGGAGCTGGGCAGGCTGGAGGGAAGGGATCCAGCCAGGGGGAGCTGGGCAGGCTGGAGGGAAGGGATCCAGCCAGGGGGAGCTGGGCAGGCTGGAGGGGAGGGATCCAGCCAGGGGGAGCTGGGCAGGCTGGAGGGGAGGGATCCAGCCAGGGGGAGCTGGGCAGGCTGGGAGGGATCCAGCCAGGGATCTGGGCAGGCTGGAGGGGAGGGATCCAGCCAGGGGGATGGGCAGGGGGGGGAGCTGGGCAGGCTGGAGGGGAGGGATCCAGCCAGGGGGAGCTGGGCAGGCTGGAGGAGGGATCAGAGCTGGGCAGGCTGGAAGCCAGCCTCAGGAGGTTCAAAGCCAACCTCAGGAGGTTCAACCAGACCAAGGGCAGGGTCCTGCAGCTGGGGCAGGGCAATCCCAGGCACAAATCCAGGCTGGAAAGCAGCCCTGAGGAGAGAGCCTTGGGGGTGCTGGGGGAGGAGAAGCTCAGCAGGAGCTCTCAGTGTGCACTTGCAGCCCACAAAGCCAAGCAGAGCCTGGGCTGCAGCAGAAGTGTGGCCAGCAGGGCAAGGGAGGTGATTCTCCCCCTCTGCTCAGCTCTGGGGAGACCCCACCTGGAGTCCTGCCTCCAGCTCTGGAGCCCCTATGACAAGAGGGATGTGGAGGTGCTGGAAGGTGTCCAGAGCAGGGCCAGGAGGAGGAGCAGAGGGCTTGGAGCTGCTCTGCTGTGAGGACAGACTGAAGGAGCTGGGGCTGTGCAGGCTGGGGAGGAGAAGGCTCTGAGGTGACCTCACTGTGGCCTCCCAGGATCTGCAGGGGGCTGCAGGAGGGCTGGGGAGGGACTGCTCAGGGTGTCAGGGAGGGATAGGGCTGGGGGGGATGGAATGGAGCTGGGGGTGGGGAGATTGAGGCTGGAGGGGAGGAGGAAGCTCTTCCCCATGAGAGTGGTGAAGCCCTGGGATGGGTTTGTGCAGGGAGGTGGTTGGGGGCCCTGGCCCAGGCTGGAGGAGGCTGTGGCCAGGCTGATCTAGGGTGGGCTGTCCCTGCCCATGGCAGGGGGCTTGGGGCTGCCTGATCCTTGTGCCCCCTTCCCACCCTGCCTCATCCTGTGGCCCTCTGATCCCCAGGCTCATTCCCTCCCCTTCTTCCTCCCCCCCCCAGAGCTCCCCAGGCTTGGATGTCTCAGCCTCCCCCAGCCCTGCTGCTGGGCTCTGGGCTTTCCCTCCTCCTCTTCCTCATCTTCCTCCTGCTGCTGCTCCTCCTCCTCAGCATCCCAGGGACTCTTCCTCTCCCCAGCCTGATCAGCATGCCCGGGGCAGGGGGGTTGTGGTTGCCATGGCAATGAGCTGATTCCTGCTGGCAAGCACCAGGAGGGAGCAGGGGGGAGAGCTGGGCTGGGGGCAGGCAACTGCCCAGGGCCCTGTGGCCTCCCTGGGGGCTCCCTGGGGCTGCCCTCCCTGCCCCCCCCCCCCAGCCCCTCCAGCTCTGTGTCCCTTCAGGGCTTGGGAAAAATCAGCTCTGGGAAAGCAGCAGGGGAAAAGCCTCTGGGCTGGCAGAGACCCCAGGGGGTGCTGGTGGCATTTGGCTGTGCCCCCTCTCCCTCCTCCTTCCCTCTCCCTCCTCCTTCCCTCTCCCTCCTCCTTCCCTCTCCCTCCTCCCCTCTCCCCCTCCTCCTTCCCTCTCCCTCCCTCCTTCCCTCCTCCTTCCCTCTCCCTCCTCCTTCCCTCTCCTCCTCCTTCCCTCTCCCTCCTCCTTCCCTCTCCCTCCTCCTTCCCTCTCCCTCCTCCCCTTCCCTCTCCCTCCTCCTTCCCTCTCCCTCCCTCCTCCTTCCCTCTCCCTCCTCCTTCCCTCTCCCTCCTCCTTCCCTCTCCCTCCTCCTTCCCTCTCCCTCCTCCTTCCCTCTCCCTCCTCCTTCCCTCTCCCTCCTCCTTCCCTCTCCCTCCTCCTTCCCTCTCCCTCCTCCTTCCCTCTCCCTCCTCCTTCCCTCTCCCTCCTCCTTCCCTCTCCCTCCTCCTTCCCTCTCCCTCCTCCTTCCCTCTCCCTCCTCCTTCCCTCTCCCTCCTCCTTCCCTCTCCCTCCTCCTTCCCTCTCCCTCCTCCTTCCCTCTCCCTCCTCCTTCCCTCTCCCTCCTCCTTCCCTCTCCCTCCTCCTTCCCTCCCTCCTCCTTCCCTCTCCCTCCTCCTTCCCTCTCCCTCCTCCCCTCTCCCTCCTCCTTCCCTCTCCCTCCTCCTTCCCTCTCCCTCCTCCTTCCCTCTCCCTCCTCCTTCCCTCTCCCTCCTCCTTCCCTCTCCCTCCTCCTTCCCTCTCCCTCCTCCTTCCCTCTCCCTCCTCCTTCCCTCTCCCTCCTCCTTCCCTCTCCCTCCTCCTTCCCTCTCCCTCCTCCTTCCCTCTCCCTCCTCCTTCCCTCTCCCTCCTCCTTCCCTCTCCCTCCTCCTTCCCTCTCCCTCCTCCTTCCCTCTCCCTCCTCCTTCCCTCTCCCTCCTCCTTCCCTCTCCCTCCTCCTTCCCCTCCTGAGGGGTGCCCAGGAGCTCAGCAGCCCTCTGGGGGCAGCCCCCAGCTCCTCACAGCCCTCTGAAGGCTTTGAGCTCAGTTCCAGGCCTCCCCTGCCCTGGGGGGCTGCAGGCTTGCCCCGGAGGAGCCTTCAAGACCCCCTCCCAGCCCCCCGGGGCAGGGGGGGCTGCAGCCCTGCTGTGCCCTGGGGCTGGAGCCCTGGGAGGGGGCTGCTTGGGGGGGGTGGGGGAGGGCTGTGCTGTGCTGGGGGGGGGGGGGATACAGAGGGGGGCTGCTGCTGCTGGGGGATGGGGGGCTGAGTGGTGGAGCCTCTGTCCCTGCAGGCACTACCCCAAGCAGTCCTTCACCATCGTGGCTGACACCCCCGAGAACCTGCGCCTCAAGCAGCAGAGTGAGCTCCAGAGCCTGGTGAGAGCCCCCCCTGGAGCCCCCCCCCACCACCACCTGGAGCCCCTGTCCCAGCACCCTCTGCCCCCCTGCCCCAGTCCCCCCCGGAGCCCCTGCTCCCTCCAGCACCCCCTGTGCCCAGCCCCAGAACGCCAGACCCCCTCTGCCCCCTCCCTCGGACCCTCTGCCCCCTCCCTCGGACCCTCTGCCCCCTCCCTCGGACCCTCTGCCCCCCCGGAGCCCCTGTCCCCCCACGGAGCCCTGTGCCCCCAGCACCCCCTGCCCCCAGCCCCAGAACGCCAGACCTCCCCCGAGCTGCTTTCCTGTCTCCCTTTGGCGCTCAGATTCGCTACAAGGAGGAGTTTGAGAAGAGCAAGGGGAAGGGCTTCAGCGTGGTGGCCGACACCCCCGAGCTGCAGAGGATCCGGAAGACTCAGGACCAGATCAGCAACGTCAGTGCCCCCCAGCCCCTCCTGCTGCCCCCCAGCCCCTCCTGCTGCCCCCCAGCCCCTCCTGCTGCCCCCAGCCCCTCCTGCTGCCCCCAGCCCCTCCTGCTGCCCCAGCCCCTCCTGCCCCCCAGCCCCTCCTCCTGCCCCTCCTCCTGCCCCTGCTGCCCCTCCTCCTGCCCCTGCTGCCCCTCCTCCTGCCCCTGCTGCCCCTCCTCCTGCCCCTGCTGCCCCTCCTCCTCCTCCTCCTCCTGCCCCTCCTCCTCCTCCTCCTCCTGCCCCTCCTCCTCCTCCTCCTCCTGCCCCTCCTCCTCCTCCTCCTCCTGCCCCTGCCCCTCCTCCTGTCCCCCCGTCCTCCTGAGCTGCAGGCTGCTGCTGCCCCTGCAGGGGGGGAGCTGGGATGAGCTGCAGGCTGCTGCTGTCCCTGCAGGGGGGGAGCTGGGATGGGCTGCAGGCTGCTGCTGTCCCTGCAGGGGGGGAGCTGGGATGAGCTGCAGGCTGCTGCTGTCCCTGCAGGGCTGCAGGGGGGGAGCTGGGATGAGCTGCAGGCTGCTGCTGTCCCTGCAGGGGGCTGGGATGAGCTGCAGGCTGCTGCTGCCCCTGCAGGGGGGGAGCTGGGATGAGCTGCAGGCTGCTGCCCCCTGCAGGGGGAGCTGGGATGAGCTGCAGGCTGCTGCTGTCCCTGCAGGGGGAGCTGGGATGGCTGCAGGCTGCTGCTGAGCCCTTGCAGGGCTGCAGGGGAGCTGGGATGAGCTGCAGGCTGCTGCTGTCCCTGCAGGGGGGGAGCTGGGATGAGCTGCAGGCTGCTGCTGTCCCTGCAGGGCTGCAGGGGGGGAGCTGGGATGAGCTGCAGGCTGCTGCTGTCCCTGCAGGGGGGGAGCTGGGATGAGCTGCAGGCTGCTGCTGTCCCTGCAGGGGGGGAGCTGGGATGAGCTGCAGGCTGCTGCTGCCCCTGCAGGGGGGGAGCTGGGATGAGCTGCAGGCTGCTGCTGTCCCTGCAGGGGGGGAGCTGGGATGGGCTGCAGGCTGCTGCTGAGCCCTTGCAGGGCTGCAGGGGGGGAGCTGGGATGAGCTGCAGGCTGCTGCTGTCCCTGCAGGGGGGGAGCTGGGATGAGCTGCAGGCTGCTGCTGTCCCTGCAGGGGGGGAGCTGGGATGAGCTGCAGGCTGCTGCTGCCCCTGCAGGGGGGGAGCTGGGATGAGCTGCAGGCTGCTGCTGTCCCTGCAGGGGGGGAGCTGGGATGGGCTGCAGGCTGCTGCTGTCCCTGCAGGGGGGGAGCTGGGATGAGCTGCAGGCTGCTGCTGTCCCTGCAGGGCTGCAGGGGGGGAGCTGGGATGGGCTGCAGGCTGCTGCTGCCCCTGCAGGGGGGGAGCTGGGATGGGCTGCAGGCTGCTGCTGAGCCCCTGCAGGGCTGCAGGGGGGGAGCTGGGATGAGCTGCAGGCTGCTGCTGTCCTTGCAGGGCTGCAGGGGGGGAGCTGGGATGAGCTGCAGGCTGCTGCTGTCCCTGCAGGGCTGCAGGGGGGGAGCTGGGATGAGCTGCAGGCTGCTGCTGAGCCCTTGCAGGGCTGCAGGGGGGGAGCTGGGATGGGCTGCAGGCTGCTGCTGTCCCTGCAGGGGGGGAGCTGGGATGAGCTGCAGGCTGCTGCTGTCCCTGCAGGGGGGGAGCTGGGATGAGCTGCTGTGCTGCAGGGCTGCAGGGGGGAGCTGAGATGGGCTGCAGGCTGCTGCTGCCCCTGCAGGGGGGGAGCTGGGATGGGCTGCAGGCTGCTGCTGTCCTGCAGGGCTGCAGGGGGAGCTGGGATGAGCTGCAGGCTGCTGCTGTCTCTGCAGGGGGAGCTGGGATGAGCTGCAGGGGCTGTCCTTGCAGGGCTGCTGGGGGAGCTGGGATGAGCTGCAGGCTGCTGCTGTCTCTGCAGGGGGATGAGCTGGGATGAGCTGTCCCTGCAGGGGAGCTGGGATGAGCTGCAGGCTGCTGCAGGGCTGCAGGGGGAGCTGGGATGAGCTGCAGGCTGCTGCTGAGCCCCTGCAGGGCTGCAGGGGGGGAGCTGGGATGGGCTGCAGGCTGCTGCCCTGCAGGGCTGCAGGGGGGGAGCTGGGATGGGCTGCAGGCTGCTGCTGTCCCTGCAGGGCTGCAGGGGGGGAGCTGGGATGGGCTGCAGGCTGCTGCTGTCCCTGCAGGGCTGCAGGGGGGGAGCTGGGATGGGCTGCAGGCTGCTGCTGTCCCTGCAGGGCTGCAGGGGGGGAGCTGGGATGAGCTGCAGGCTGCTGCTGTCTCTGCAGGGGGGGAGCTGGGATGAGCTGCAGGCTGCTGCTGTCCCTGCAGGGCTGCAGGGGGGGAGCTGGGATGAGCTGCAGGCTGCTGCTGTCCCTGCAGGGCGGGAGCTGGGATGGGCTGCAGGCTGCTGCTGTCCCTGCAGGGGGGGAGCTGGGATGAGCTGCTGCTGTCAGGGCTGCAGGGGAGCTGGGATGAGCTGCAGGCTGCTGCTGTCCCTGCAGGGGGGGAGCTGGGATGAGCTGCAGGCTGCTGCTGTCCCTGCAGGGGGGGAGCTGGGATGAGCTGCAGGCTGCTGCTGTCCCTGCAGGGCTGCAGGGGGGGAGCTGGGATGAGCTGCAGGCTGCTGCTGAGCCCTTGCAGGGCTGCAGGGGGGGAGCTGGGATGAGCTGCAGGCTGCTGCTGAGCCCCTGCAGGGCTGCAGGGGGGGAGCTGGGATGGGCTGCAGGCTGCTGCTGCCCCTGCAGGGCTGCAGGGGGGGAGCTGGGATGAGCTGCAGGCTGCTGCTGAGCCCTTGCAGGGCTGCAGGGGAGGAGCTGCTGCCAGGGCTGCTCCCAGCCCCGCTGTGACCTCCCCCTCTCCCTCTCCCCCTCCTCCTCCTCTGGCTGCAGATAAAGTACCACGAGGAGTTCGAGAGGAGCAGGATGGGTCCCGGCCCCAGCGAGGGTGCTGAGCTGGAGCGCAGGAACTCCCAGGAGAGCGCCACCTACAGGAGACCTCCGGAGCAGCAGCACCAGCAGCAGCCACACCACGTCCAGCCCAGCAGCCCAGGCAGGCAGGGGGCTGGGAGGAGGGGGCTGGGACTGCCCCGGCGTGGGGGTCGGGGGTCTCCATCCCCGGGAGGGCTTTCAGAGGGGCTGAGGGAGCTGTGGAGCAGAGCCAGAGGAGGGCAACCGAGCTGGGGAAGGGGCTGGAGGGCTTCTGAGGAGCAGTTGGGATGGGGAGATGGAGCAGAGGAGGCTGAGGGAGAGCTCCTTGCTCTCTGCAGCTCCCTGGGAGGAGGTTGGAGCCAGGGGGGGTTGGGCTCTGCTGCCTGGCATCAGGAGGAGAGGAAAAGGCCCTGGGCACTGTGCCAGGCTCAGGTTGGACAGCAGCAGCAACTTCTGCCCTGCAGGAGTGGCCAGGGGCTGGCACAGGCTGCCCAAGGAGGGGGGTGGTGGAGTCCCCAGGCCTGGAGTTGCTCAGAGTTGTGGGCATGGCCCTTGGGGCTGGGGTTGGTGGCCAGGGAGGGGCTGGGGGTGGCCTTGGGAGGTCTCCTCTGAGCCAACCAGTTCCCTGCCTCTGTTCCCTGGCCCTGGGGCAGCAGCTGCCTGCTGCTCCTCCTTCCCTTCAGGCTGGGGCTGGGGGCTGGGTGGTCTCTGAGCTCCTTTCCAGCCCCTAAGGGAGGGACCCTTGGGGCTGGGGTTGGTTGGCTGGCCAGGAGGTCTCCTCTGGGGTTCCCTGCCTCTGGGCCCTGGGGCAGCAGCTGCCCTCCTTCCCTTCAGGCTGGGGCTGGGGGTGGCCTTGGGAGGTCTCCTCTGAGCCAACCAGTTCCCTGCCTCTGTTCCCTGGCCCTGGGGCAGCAGCTGCCTGCTGCTGCTCCTTCCCTTCAGGCTGGGGCTGGGGGCTGGGTTGGGCTCAGTCTCTGAGCTCCTTTCCAGCCCCCAAAGCCCTTCCCTGGCCCTTTGCCAGGGGGTCTGTGTGTGTGTCCCCCACCCAGTCCTAACAGCCTCCTCTGTGCCCCCTCCCCAGCCTACCAGCAGCAGCAGCAACCTCCCTCCCAGTCCTACAGCTACAAGGAGCCAGCAGCCCCCAGCTCCACGCAGCGCAGCGCTCCTGCAGGGGGGGTGAGTACCAGCTGGGGGCTCCCAGGGCCCCCCCAGCACCACCCCCACGCTTCCTGGGGGCTCCTCCTCCTCTGCAGCCTTCCAAGCCCCACCTGGCCTCAGCTCCAGGTGACCCTGCTGGGGCAGGGGGCTGGGGCTGGGGCT
Source organism: Melanerpes aurifrons (assembly GCA_011125475.1). Classification (NCBI taxonomy): domain Eukaryota; kingdom Metazoa; phylum Chordata; class Aves; order Piciformes; family Picidae; genus Melanerpes; species Melanerpes aurifrons. The sequence goes on along the minus strand of WWNC01000063.1, from coordinate 2,604,364 downwards.
GGGAGGTCCCCTCCAGACTTCCCCAGGGGCTCTGCTCAGCCTCAGCCCAGGGCAGGGGAGGGGGAGGATGGAAGGGGCTGCCTGGGGGCAGGCCTGGGGGCAGCCCAGGGGGGTGCCCAGGGAGAGCCTCCTGGCGGCAGGGCAGCTCCCTGAGGCTGAGGCTGTGCCAGGGGAGGGTCAGGCTGGAGGTGAGGAAGGAATTCTGCCCAGGAGGGGAGATTGGCCCTGGGGATGTGCTGCCCAGGGAGGTGCTGGAGGCATCTCCACGGCAGGGGATTAGGGAGAGCCTGGATGAGGCCCCTGGGGCCATGGTGACTTGGTCAGGTGGTGCTGGGCAGGAGGCTGGGCTTGGTGAGCTCTGAGGTCTCTTCCAACCTGGTTGATTCTATTCTCCTCCTTCCCTCTCTTTCTCTTCCCTCCCTCCTCCCTCCCTCTCTTTCTCTTCCCTCCCTCCTCCCCCCTCTCTTTCTCTTCCCTCCCTCCTCCCTCCCTCTCTTTCTCTTCCTCCCTCCTCCCCCTTTCTCTTCCCTCCCTCCTCCCCCCTCCCTTCTCTTCTCCCTTCCCCCCTTTCTCTTCCCCTCCCTCCCCCCTTTCTCTTCCCTCCCTCCTCCCCCTTTCTCTTCCCTCCCTCCTCCCCCTCCTTCCCTCCCTCCTCCCCCCCTTTCTCTTCCCTCCCTCCTCCCCCTCCTTTCTCTTCCTCCCTCCTCCCCCCTCTTTCTCTTCCCTCCCTCCTCCCCCTCTCTTTCTCTTCCCTCCCTCCTCCCTCCCTCTCTTTCTCTTCCCTCCCTCCTCCCTCCCTCTCTTTCTCTTCCCTCCCTCCTCCCTCCCTCTCTTTCTCTTCCCTCCCTCCTCCCCTCTCTTTCTTCCCTCCCTCCTCCCTCCCTCTCTTTCTCTTCCCTCCCTCCTCCCCCCCTCTCTTTCTCTTCCCTCCCTCCTCCCCCCCTCTCTTTCTCTTCCCTCCCTCCTCCTCCCTTCTCTTTCTCTTCCCTCCCTCCTCCTCCCTCTCTTTCTCTTCCCTCCCTCCTCCTCTCCCCCAGAAGCGTTTCCGGGCGGTCTATGACTACACTGCCGCGGATGAGGACGAGGTCTCGTTCCAGGACGGGGACACCATCGTCAACGCGCAGCAGATCGACGAGGGCTGGATGTACGGCACGGTGGAGCGCACAGGCGACACCGGCATGCTGCCGGCCAACTACGTGGAGGCCATCTGAGCCCCGCCCCCGGCCCCGCCCCCGGCCCCGCCCCCGGGCTGTCTGTGCGGGGGGGGGGGAGGGGGCGGAGCCTCTCCTGCCTCTGCCCTTCCTCCGGCGCCCCTCGGCTCTGGGGGCTCAGCCACCGGGGATGCCGAACCCCCCTCCCAGATAGCCCCCCCTGGGTCACCCACAGTGGATGCCAACCCCCTTGGGTTACCCACCCCTGAGTCACCCTCCCCAGGTCACCCACAGTGGATGCCACCCCCCGGGTCACCCACCCCAGGTCACCCACAGTGGATGCCACCCCCCGGGTCACCCACTGGGGATGCCAACCCACCCTCCCCAGGTCACCCACCCCCCCTGGGTCACCCTCCCCAGGTCACCCACAGTGGATGCCACCCCCCGGGTCACCCACTGGGGATGCCAACCCCCTTGGGTTACCCACCCCTGGGTCACCCTCCCCAGGTCACCCACAGTGGATGCCAACCCCCTTGGGTTACCCACCCCTGGGTCACCCCCCCTAGGTCACCCACTGGGGATGCCAACCCCCTGGGTCACTCACCCCCGGGTCACCCTCCCTGGGTCACCCACTTTGGGTCACCCACCAGGGATGCCACCCCCCTGGGTCACCCTCCCTGGGTCACCCACTTTGGGTCACCCACAGTGGATTCCACACCCCCACCTCCCCGGGTCATCCACCCTTGGTTAACCCACCCTGGGTCACCCACTGTGGATGCCACCCCCCTGACCCTGGCATCCCCCACCCTCTTGGTGCTCCCCCAGCCATCTCTGGGGGGTTTCTCTTTGGTGCCAGTTTGGCTTTGCTGTGGCTGTTGGCACTGGGGGGGGGGGGAGTTGAGAGACCAAATTGCTGCAGCTTTTTTTCTTCTCCTTTGGGCCTCCTGGGCACCTCCTGGGCACCCTGGCACCTCCTGGGCAGGGGGAAGCAGCTGGAGCTGGCAGGAAAGGGCAGGAGGAGCTCCCCCCTTAGGACCAAATGCCCTCTGCCCTGGCAGGGGTGGGCAGAGGGCAGTGCTGGGTGTGGGTGAGGCTGGCAGCCTCCTTCCTGGCACCCCTCCAGCTCCTCCCTGGGCCTCTCCCCCAGCTCCTGCCTGCAGCTTCCTGGCAGCCTCAGAGCAGGAAGCCATCCAGGAGGGGCTGCTGCAGGCAGCCCTGGGAGCTGCCTCTGCTGCTCCTGCCTCAGGCCCTGGCTGCCCCCTGCCAGCTCCCCCGGGGCTGAGCTGGGCACTGCCGCTGCCAGGGGAAGGAGCTGGCTGCAGCTTGGCTCTGCCTGGAGGCTGCTGGGGGCAGAGCTGAGCTCCTGCTGCCCTGCACCGAGGAGGGGACACTGTGACACTGAGCCCTCATGTCCCTTCCCCCCCATCCTTGCTGCAGCTCTGCCTTGGGGCTGGGGGGCATCCCCTGCACCCCACATTCTGGGGCAGCTTCTCCCCCTCTGCAGTGGCTGCTCCCCCAAGCTCCCCCAGAGCCCTTCCTGCTGTGCCCCTGCTGCTGCCAGGCTCTGGGGGGAGCCTCCTCAGCCCCCCCCCCCACCCCCACCCCTGTGCCTCTTCTGAGCCACCTGTCAAAGACCCTCCCCCACCTCTGCCACCCCCCTGGGGACCACCCTGGCTGCCTGCCCCCTGCAGCAGCTGGGTTCTGAAGGGCAGGGAGTGGAGCTGGGCACCCCCCTGAGCCACCCTGCACCTCCCCTTCAGGTGGCCTCTGGGGGCCCCAGCCCTGCCCTTGGCACCTTGGCACGGACCAAAAGCTCCAAGCACTTCCTTGGCCTCTGCCCCTGGGCTGGGGGGGGATGCTCCAGAGGTCCTGGAGCTGGCTGGGGGCAGGAAGAACTGGAAGGCTGGGCAGGGGGGGGTGTGTGGGGGTGGGGGACACAAGCATTGGGCTGCAGCAGGGCAGTGGTGTTGCCTTTGTGCCCCCACACTGCCCTCTGCCCACTCCTGGGGCAGCTGGGGGGACCCCTAACCCTGCCCTTACCAGGCTGCCCCCCACCAAGCTGCTGCTGCCTTGTGACCATTCCCAAAGGACCAGAGGGAACCTGGGGACCAAAGGGGGCTTGGGCTGAGACATTCCTTGGCTCTCTTTTGGGGCCACATCCCTGGGGGGGTCTTGGAGAGGACCCTTCCCCCCCACCCCCCCCAGCTCCTGCCTGCAGCCTCCTTCCTCACAGCACATGGGGCTGGGGGGGGACTGGAATTAGTTCCTCACAGCACATGGGGCTGGGGGGGGACTGGAATTAGTTCCTCACAGCACATGGGGCTGGGGGGGGACTGGAATTAGTTCCTCACAGCACATGGGGCTGGGGGGCCCTGGAATTAGTTCCTCACAGCACATGGGGCTGGGGGGCCCTGAATTAGTTCAGCACATGGGGCTGGGGGACTGGAATGGGGGGAGGGAGGGATTCCTGGCAGGGCTGGGGCTGAGCTTTCCCTTTCCTTGCTCCCAGCTGGGCAAGGAGCAAGAGAGGGGAGGAAAGACCTGGAGTGAAGCCTGGGGGGGAGCCAGGGGGCAGCCGCGGGGAGGCAGGGGCAGCCCGGGGGTGGGGGGGCAGGGAGCATCCAGGGTGGAATTCCTGGGCTGGGAAAAGCCTAATTCGGTGCTAAACCAAACGGAGCACAAGAGCAGGGCAAGGGGGTGGGGGGTGGGGGTGGGGTGGGGTCTGCTGCGTCTCCCCTCAGCTAATCCTCTTCTTTAATCACCTTCTTGGCTGGGAATTGGGGGAGGGGGGGAGGGGAAGCATTAATGTGAATAAAACCTTTTTGTAATGGACCAAACCCCCCCCCCAGAGGAGCTCTGGGCTGGGGGCAAAAGGAACTTCCTTGGCTGTTGGTTTTTCTTAATGCTGCCTTGAGACCATTCTCCTGGAAGGCTCTTCCCTCCCTTCCCCCTCCCCCTTCCCCCTCTCCCCTTTCCCCTTCCCCCTCTCCCCCTTTCCCCTTCCCCCTCTCCCCCTTTCCCCTTTCCCCTTCCCCCTCTCCCCTTTCCCCTTCCCCCTCTCCCCTTTCCCCTTCCCCCTCTCCCCCTTTCCCCTTCCCCCTCTCCCCCTTTCCCCTTCCCCCTCTCCCCCAGTCCTCCCCATGGGAATAAACCAAAACCTTTTTACTACTTCATTTCCTTCTTTCCTTTCAGCATTTCCTTTTTCCCCCTTTCTTCCTTTCCCCCTTTTCCTCTCTTCTTTCTTCATTTCCTCCTTTCCCTTTCTTCCTTTCCCCCATTCTTCCTTTCCCCTTCTTCCTTTCCTTTCCCCCTTTCTTCCTTTCCTCCCTTTCCTTTTCCCCTTTCTTCACTTCCCCCTTTCCTCCTCCTCTCTCTTCATTTCCCTCTTTCCTTTTCTCCTCCGTTTCCCCCTTTGGCTTTCCCCTTCCTTCCTTCCTCCCTCCCCTCCTTTGGCTTTCCCCTTCCTTCCTTCCTTCCTCCCTCCCCTCCTTTGGCTTTCCCCTTCCTTCCTTCCTCCCTCCCCTCCTTTGCCTTTCCCCTCCCTCCCTCCCTCCCCTCCTTTGCCTTTCCCCTCCCTCCCCTCCTTTGCCTTTCCCCTCCCTCCCCTCCTTTGCCTTTCCCCTCCCTCCCTCCCTCCCTCCCCTCCTTTGCCTTTCCCTCCCTCCCTCCCTCCCTCCCCTCCTTTGCCTTTCCCCTCCCTCCCTCCCTCCCTCCCCTCCTTTGCCTTTCCCCTCCCTCCCTCCCTCCCTCCCCTCCTTTGCCTTTCCCCTCCCTCCCTCCCTCCCTCCCCTCCTTTGCCTTTCCCCTCCCTCCCTCCCTCCCTCCCCTCCTTTGCCTTTCCCTCCCTCCCTCCCCTCCTTTGCCTTTCCCCTCCCTCCCTCCCTCCCTCCCTCCCCTCCTTTTCTTTTACTTCCCTCTTGATTTATGCACTTTCCCTCCCCCCTTTTGGCCTCTTTTGGTTGATTTGTTTGGGGTGGTTCTTTGTTTCCATTGCTGCCAAGCAAGGGAAGGGGAAGGGCATGGAAGGGGAAGGGAAGGGGAAGGGGAAAAGGAACTAATTGAAGAGCTGAGTTGCTTCTCCTGTTGTAAAATTGACCTCATCCCTCCCAGCTTCCCCTGGTGGCCGAGCTTAGAAAGTTGTTTCCTTTCCAGCTCCTGTGGCTTGACTAAGGCTTTTTGTTGGCGGGGGGAGGGGTCCTCGTGTGGCTCCTTTGGGGTCATTTGGGCTTTATTTTGGTCACCAATAAATAAAACACAAAGTTTCCATCCTTTGGCCGTTTTTTTGGGGGTGGTTTTTGTTGGTGGTTGGTGGTGTTTCAGAAGCAACCAACTGCTGCTCTTCCCTGCCCCTCCTCAGCTCCCCAAATAAAAAGCTCTGAATTTTTACCTGCCCTTTGTGCTGCCTCTGATTGTGGTCCCTGCTCCTCTGCCCCTCTCCTCCTCCCTGCCCCTGCTCCTCTGCCCCTCTCCTCCTCCCTGCCCCTGCTCCTCTGCCCCTCTCCTCCTCCCTGCCCCTGCTCCTCTGCCCCCCTCCTCCTCTCTGCCCCTGCTCCTCTGCCCCCCTGCTCCTCTGCCCCTCTCCTCCTCTCTGCCCCTGCTCCTCTGCCCCCTCCTCCTCTCTGCCCCTGCTCCTCTGCCCCCTCCTCCTCTCTGCCCCTGCTCCTCTGCCCCCTCCTCCTCTCTGCCCCTGCTCCTCTGCCCCCTCCTCCTCTCTGCCCCTGCTCCTCTGCCCCTCTCCTCCTCCCTGCCCCTGCTCCTCTGCCCCTCTCCTCCTCCCTGCCCCTGCTCCTCTGCCCCTCTCCTCCTCCCTGCCCCTGCTCCTCTGCCCCGCTCCTCCTCTCTGCCCCTGCTCCTCTGCCCCCCTCCTCCTCTCTGCCCCTGCTCCTCTGCCCCTCTCCTCCTCCCTGCCCCTGCTCCTCTGCCCCTCTCCTCCTCCCTGCCCCTGCTCCTCTGCCCCTCTCCTCCTCCCTGCCCCTGCTCCTCTGCCCCTCTCCTCCTCCCTGCCCCTGCTCCTCTGCCTCTCTTTCCCTCCCCTTCTACCTCTCCTCTCTTTCCCTCCCCTTCTGCCTCCCTCTTCTCTCTTTCTTTCCCTCCCCTTCTGCCTCCCTCTTCTCTCTCTCTTTCCCTCCCCTTCTGCCTCCCTCTTCTCTCTCTCTTTCCCTCCCCTTCTGCCTCCCTCTTCTCTCTCTCTTTCCCTCCCCTTCTGCCTCCCTCTTCTCTCTCTCTTTCCCTCCTCCTCCTCTTTCCATCCCCTTCTCCCTCTCTCTCTTTGCTCTCTCCCTCCTCCTCCTCTGCCCCTCTCTTTTCCTGCCCTGCTCAGAAAGCAGCGGGGGGGGAGGGAGGAGGTCCTGGCCGGCACTGACATCCCCAGGAGCTGACCCTGGGCAGCCTCTTCCAACCCCTGACCACTCCTGCAGCACAGAACCTGTTCCTCATCTCCAACCTCAGCCTCCCCTGGCACCGTTTCAGGCCCTTTCCTCTCCCAGGGAGGAGAGATCAACCCGATCTTACTGCAGCCTCCTCTCGGGGAGCTGCAGGGAGCAGGGAGGTCTCCCCTCAGCCTCCTCCCAAGCCAGCTGAAGGTGCTGGTGCCACAGAGCAGGCTGCTGCCTTACCCCAGCAGCCCCAGGCTCCACGAGCTGAGGTTTCAGAGCAGTCCTGAGGGAACAGCACAGCTTGGTGATGGCCACAGCTCCTTCTGGCTCCTTTCCCAGCTGCAACCGGGGGCTGCGCCCCTGCGAGCAGCCCCCCGGCTGGGGCAGCGGTTTGGGTGGGGGAGAAGCTGGGGCAGAGGAAGCCTCTGGCTGGCAGCTGGCGGCTCCTGGGAGCTCTGCTGGCAAAGTCCTGGGCTGGGCAAAGCTCCTCCGAGCCCTGCTGAGGCTGCAGCCCCATCTGAGCGTCTGGGTTTATCTCCTCATTTCCCCTCCTGCCTGCTGGAAAGCAGCTCCGGCATCGCCCCTGCCTCCCGAGCGGAGCCAGCTGAGCTCTGGCCGGCAGGGGAGCAGCAGCAGCAGGAGGAGGAAGAGGAGGAGGAGGAGGCAGCTGTGTGCCCAGCATCTCCTCTCCAGGCCGAGAGGAGCCATGCTGGATATCTTCATCCTGATGTTTTTCGCCATCATCGGCCTGGTGATCCTCTCCTACATCATCTACATGCTCTAGGGCCGCGCCGGGCGGGATGCAGCTCCCCCTGCAAGCCTCCTCCAGGTGAGCTCCCGCTCCTCATTCCCGGCAGGATTCCCTTCCCGGGGAGGGGGAGGGGGAGAGGAAAGGGGTGGGGAAGGGACATTTTGGGTGGGGAAGGGATATTTTGGGGCTTTAAGGCTGTTGGCTCGGTCGCTGCTCTCCCTCCGCCTGCCCGCGGCTGAGCTGCCTCCCGCTCAGGGCTGGAAAGAGGGCATGGGGGGGGGGGAGGGCATGGGGGAGGGGGCCGGGGGGCAGCCCCGCGGCTGCCGGGGGTCTCCCTGCAAGGATTTCTCGGCCCCGCTGCCTTCTGGAGCCCTGCAGCAGCCCGGGGGCTTTTGTTCCTGAGAGGGAGAGGAGGAAACCGAGGGAGAGGCAAAGAGGGACCCTGGCTGTGCCGTTTTCAAGGAGGAGAAGGGAGGGGGCGAAGGGGTCCTGGTGCCTCTGCCCACCCTGTGCTGGCTGGAGGGGGGGGTGGCAGCCACTGGCACCCTGGGCAGCATCCTGGGGTTCCTGCAGCTCTCGGGCCCGGCTCAGATCAGCCTCTCCCTTCTCTCTCCACCTTTTTCTTATCTCCTTTCTGTTCCCCTTCTTCTTTCTCTTCTCCTTCTCCTTTCTCTTCTCCTTTTTCCACTCTCATTTCTTCTTTCTCCTTTATCATCTTTCCTCTCTCCTCTCTTCTTCCTTTCCCTTCTCTCCTCTCTCTCCTCTTCCTTCTCCCCTCTGTCCCCTTCCCTCTCTTCTTCCTTTCCTCTTTCCCCTTTCTCCTCTTCCTTCTCCCCTCTCTCCCCTTCCCTCTATTTTTCCTTTCCCTTCTCTCTCCTCTTCCTTCTCCCCTCTCTCCCCTTCCCTGTCTTCTTCCTTTCCCTTCTCTCCTCTCCCTTCTCCCCTCTCCCCTTCCCTCTCTTCTTCCTTTTCCTTCTCTCCTCTTCCTTCTCCCTTCTCTCCCCTCCCCTCTCTTCTTCCTTTCCCCTTTCTCCTTTCTCTCCTCTTCCTTCTCCCCTCTCTCCCCTCCCCTCTCTTCTTCCTTTCCCCTTTCTCCTCTCTCTTCTCCCCTCTCTCCTCTCTTCTTCCTTTCCCCTTCTCTCCTCTCTCCCCTCTTCCTTCTCCCCTCTCTCCCTTTCCCTCTCTTCTTCCTTTCCCCTTTGTCCTCTCTCTCCTCTCCCTTCTCCCCTCTCTCTCTCCTCTCCCCTCTCTCCTTTCTCTCCACAGCCACCGCCTGCTCCCTCTCCCTCGGAGCCTTCTGGAAACACCTTAACCCCTGCGGGAGCAGCCGGCTGCCCCCCAGCTTGCTGGGGGAGAAGGAGGGGGGGGGTGGGGGGTGATGGGGCGGCAGGGGAAGGGGCAGCGCGGTGCCCTCCCACCGCCCAGCCCCGGTGACGCAGGCGGCACCCGGGGGGGACAGGGCGGCTGCTGCCCTCCCCCGGGGGCGCTGCGAGCTGCCGAGCTCGGGCGCCTGGGTTTAATTTTAGACCAACCTTTCTATTTTTAGTGCAAAATGGCGAAGGAAGCGAAAATAAAAGAGAGGAAAGAGAGCGGCGAGCGGGGGAGGCCGGCGGGGGGGGGGATGGAGGGGAGCCGCCTCGCTGGTGGCGACTGGAACCGCGACCCAGGGCAGAGCTGGCGACCAAATCCCTGCCCCCCGAGCCGTGAGCCCCTGGCAAGGGATGCTCAGACACCTCAGTGCCCCCCCGGCATGGGCAGCAGCTGCCGGAGCCGGGCGAGGGGAGGGAGGGATCCCTGCCCCAGGCACCGCGGCTCCACACCAGGCTCTGCCCAGCTTGAGCTGTGGCTCAGCCCCGGGGGGGTGAGGGGGGTAGCTCAGCCTCAGCCTCACCGTGGGGTGGGGGAAAAGGAACATTTGGAAGGCGATGGAAATTCCTCTGGGATGGGAAGAAGCTCTCAGAGCTCAGCTTCCCCCTGCTGGCAGAGGGCTCCCCAGAAACCTCTGCCCAGCATCTGCCAAGCTCAGCCCTGAGCTCCCCCCGAGGGGGGGAGGGGGGCAAATCCCTCAGGACTGAGCCCTGGAGATGTGGCTCAGCTTCTCCTCCTCCTCCTCCTCACTCCAGCACCAAATAGAGGAGGCAAAAAGCACCCCAGGAGCTGGGGATGCTCTGGGAGGTGCTGGGGATGCTCTGGGGGGAGCTGAGGCTGCTCTGGGGGAGCTGGGGCTGCTCTGGAGGGAGCTGGGGATGCCCTGGGGGTAGCTGGGGATGCTCTGGGAGGTGCTGGGGATGCCCTGGGGGGAGCTGGGGATGCTCTGGGGAAGCTGGGGCTGCTCTGGGGGAGCTGAGGATGCCCTGGGGGGAGCTGGGGATGCTCTGGGGGAGCTGGGTCCTGCTCTGGGGGAGCTGAGGATGCCCTGGGGGAGCTGGGTCCTTTTCTAGGGGTGCTGGGTCCTGCTCTGGGGGAGCTGGGGATGCCCTGGGAGTAGCTGGGGATGCTCTGGGGGAGCTGGGGATGCCCTGGGGGAGCTGGGTCCTGCTCTGGGAGCTGGGGATGCCCTGGGGGAGCTGGGTCCTGCTCTGGGGGAGCTGGGGATGCCCTGGGGGAGCTGGGTCCTGCTCTGGGGGAGCTGAGGATGCCCTGGGGGAGCTGAGGATGCCCTGGGGGAGCTGGGTCCTTTTCTAGGGGGTGCTGGGTCCTGCTCTGGGGGAGCTGGGGATGCCCTGGGGGTAGCTGGGGATGCTCTGGGGGAGCTGGGGATGCCCTGGGGGAGCTGGGTCCTGCTCTGGGGGCTGGGGCTGCTCTGGGGGAGCTGGGGATGCCCTGGGGAGCTGGGGATGCTCTGGGGGAGCTGAGGATGCCCTGGGGAGCTGGGTCCTGCTCTGGGGAGCTGGGGATGCTCTGGGGGAGCTGGGGATGCCCTGGGGGAGCTGGGGATGCTCTGGGGGAGCTGAGGATGCCCTGGGGGAGCTGGGTCCTGCTCTGGGGGAGCTGAGGATGCCCTGGGGGAGCTGGGGATGCTCTGGGGAGCTGGGGATGCTCTGGGGAGCTGGGGATGCTCTGGGGGAGCTGGGTCCTGCTCTGGGGGAGCTGGGGATGCCCTGGGGGAGCTGGGGATGCTCTGGGGGAGCTGGGGCTGCTCTGGGGGAGCTGGGGATGCCCTGGGGGAGCTGGGTCCTGCTCTGGGGGAGCTGGGGATGCTCTGGGGAGCTGGGTCCTGCTCTGGGGGAGCTGGGGATGCTCTGGGGAGCTGGGGATGCTCTGGGGGAGCTGGGGATGCTCTGGGGGAGCTGGGTCCTGCTCTGGGGAGCTGGGGATGCCCTGGGGGAGCTGGGGATGCTCTGGGGGAGCTGGGGCTGCTCTGGGGGAGCTGGGGATGCCCTGGGGGAGCTGGGTCCTGCTCTGGGGGAGCTGGGGATGCTCTGGGGGAGCTGGGTCCTGCCTGGGGGAGCTGAGGATGCCCTGGGGGAGCTGGGGATGCTCTGGGGGAGCTGAGGATGCCCTAGGGGAGCTGGGTCCTGCTCTGGGGGGAGCTGGGGATGCTCTGGGGGGAGCTGGGGATGCCCTGGGGGAGCTGGGTCCTGCTCTGGGGGAGCTGGGGCTGCTCTGGGGGGAGCTGGGGATGCCCTGGGGGGAGCTGGGGATGCTCTGGGGGGAGCTGAGGATGCCCTGGGGGGAGCTGGGTCCTTTTCTAGGGGGTGCTGGGTCCTGCTCTGGGGGGAGCTGGGTCCTGCTCTCAGCAGCCTCTGCCTGGGGGTGGGGGGCTGGGGCTGATGTCAGCAGCTGCAGTGAGCATGGAATGGAAACTCAGCTGAGGGGTAAGCCAGCAGCAAGCATTTCCTCATCCCCCAGGAGCTCCTCTCCCCTCTGGGGGCCTTCCAGACCCCAAATCTCCCCCCAGCTCTGAGGATCCATCCCCTCCTCCGTGCCCCAAAGCAGCCAGCCCCACGCTGAGGGGGGGGGGGAGGGTGAGGGGGCTCAGCCCTGCAGCTGGGGGCTCTGGAGGGGCCAAAAATCAGAGGTTGCTGGAGTCATGGAATGGGCTGGGAGGGAAGGGAGCAGCTGGGCAGGGGGGGGCAGAGAAGGGCAAGCAAGCTGGGGAAGGGTCTGGAGGACAGGGCTGGGGAAGGGGAGCTGGGGGTGGGGATTGGTCTGGAGCAAAGGAGGCCGAGGGGAGACCTCTCTGCAGCTCCCTGGGGGGAGGTTGGGGTGAGCTGGGGTTGCTCTCTTCCCCACTCCCCCCCCCCAGGATCAGCTGATGGGAAAGGAACTGAAGCTGTGCCCAGGGGAGGCTCAGGTTGGGGAGGAGGAACAAGCTCTGCCCAGGAAGGTGGTGGAGTCCCCAGCCCTGGAGGAGGCGTTCCGGGAACCCGCGGTCCTTGGGTCTGGTGCCGAAACCCAAACGCTCCCAGGGCTCTGCCATCGCTGCCTGGGGAGGATGGAGGCTGTGACAGCCACCTCCCGCCCGCCTCTGCCTGCTGCTGCTGCTGCCTTCCCGGCTCCTCGCTGCCGCCTCCGGAGCATCCAGGTCAGCGCTCGGACGTCAGCTCCGCGCCCGGCTGCCTCCAGCCCCTGCGGCGTGAGCGCAGCACCGCCCCGGGAGCCCTCCCGGGGGGCAGGACGAGGCGAAGGCGGCGCCGGGGGGAAGCTTTCCGCCTCCTCTGCCATCTACCGGCACGGTTCGCTCCCGGGGCCGCTCCCGGGTTCGTTCCCGGGCGGCCTCCAGCCCCGCCGGGGATTGGCCTCCCCACGCCGCAGCCCCAGGGGATGCTCCCCGTGCAGAGCGCTCCGCAGCCGCTGCCTGCTGCCAGCTCCGCGCCGCTGCCTGCCGGCTGGGAAGGGGCTCAGGGCCCTGCCTGGCCCCGGAGGAGGGTGGCAGAGGTGCCAGCTGGGGGGGGCAGGTGGATGACATTGAGGCCCTGGTTGTGGCTGTGGAGCCTGGGGGAGAGCAGCCCCGGGGTGGGGGTGGGGGGGAGAGCTGAGCAATGCTCAGCAAGAGCTAAAGGTTGGGCAGGGGCAAGAGGCTGGGGGCAGACCCTGCTCAGTGGTGCCCAGGGACAGGGCAAGGGGCACAGAGTGGAGCCTGGGGGGTAAGAGGCTGGAGCCAGACTCTGCCCAGGGCAAGGGGCACAAAGTGGAGCCTGGGGGGCAAGAGGCTGGGGCCAGGCTCTGCCCAGTGGTGCCCAGGGGCAGGGCAAGGGGCACAAAGTAGAGCCTGGGGGGCAAGAGGCTGGGGGCAGACCCTGCTCAGTGGTTCCCAGAGGCAGGGCAAGAGGCACAGAGTGGAGCCTGGGGGGCAAGAGGCTGGGGCCAGACTCTGCCCAGGGCAAGGGGCACAGAGTGGAGCCTGGGGCCAGGCTCTGCCCAGTGGTGCCCAGGGGCAGGGCAAGAGGCACAGAGTGGAGCCCAGGAGGTTCCATCTGAGCAGGAGGAGAAACTTGTTTGGTGTGAGGCTGCTGGAGGCCTGGAGCAGGCTGCCCAGAGAGGTTGTGGTGTGGAGGCTTTCAGGACCCCCCTCTGGGTGCCCTGCCCTGGGTGTCCCTGCTGGGGCAGGAGGGTTGGGGTGGCTGAGCTCCAGAGGTCCCTCCCAAGGCCAAGAGGCTTTGGCAGCTTGGTCCTTGCAGCAGGCAGAGGGAGGGGAAGGTTGCTCTGGGCCTTGGCTGCAAGGCAGCTGCAGCCTGGGGGCAAAACTCAGAGAGTGCTCAAAACAGGGCTGCCAGGCACACCCCCCGCCCCAGCCTCTGGAGCCATGGGGCTGCAGAGTGTTGAGGGCTGGGGGGTAGGGGGAGGCTCTGTGCTGCTGGAGTGCCTCTGTGCCCCCCCTGCCCTTCCCCAGGGACAGCAGGAGAGTGAAAGCAGCCAACTGTGCTGCCCTTGGGGCCTGGGGGAACATTCCTCAGCTGCAGGACACTCAGCAGGGCAGGAGAGAAGGGCAGGGAAGCAGGGTAGGGGAGCAGGGCAGGAGAGCAGGGCAGGGGAGCAGGGCAGGAGCAGGGCAGGGCAGGGCAGGGGAGCAGGGTAGGGAAGCAGGGCAGGGGAGCAGGGCAGGAGAGCAGGGCAGGGGAGCAGGGCAGGGGAGCAGGGCAGGGGAGCAGGGCAGGGGAGCAGGGCAGGGAAGCAGGGCAGGGGAGCAGGGCAGGGAAGCAGGGCAGCAGGGCAGGGCAGGGCAGGGGGCAGGGGGGAGCAGGGCAGGGGAGCAGGGCAGGAGAGCAGGGCAGGGGAGCAGGGCAGGGGAGCAGGGCAGGGGAGCAGGGCAGGGGAGCAGGGCAGGAGAGCAGGGCAGGGGGGCAGGGCAGGAGAGCAGGGCAGGGGGCAGGGCAGGGCAGGGCAGGGGGCAGGGCAGGGCAGGGCAGGAGCAGGGGGCAGGGCAGGGGCAGGGCAGGAGCAGGGCAGGGGAGCAGGGCAGGAGAGCAGGGCAGGGGAGGGCAGGGCAGGGCAGGAGAGCAGGGCAGGGGCAGGGCAGGGCAGGGGCAGGGCAGGGGGGGGCAGGGGAGCAGGGCAGGAGCAGGGCAGGGGGCAGGGGGCAGGGCAGGGGGCAGGGCAGGGGAGCAGGGCAGGGGGCAGGGCAGGGGCAGGGGCAGGGGAGCAGGGCAGGGGGCAGGGCAGGGGGCAGGGGGAGCAGGGCAGGGGGCAGGGGCAGGGCAGGGGAGCAGGGCAGGGGGGGCAGGGGGCAGGGCAGGGGGCAGGGGGAGCAGGGCAGGGGCAGGGCAGGGGCAGGGCAGGGAGCAGGGCAGGGGGGGCAGGGCAGGGGGCAGGGGCAGGGGAGCAGGGCAGGGGAGCAGGGCAGGGGGGCAGGGCAGGGGGGCAGGGCAGGGGGCAGGGGAGCAGGGCAGGGGAGCAGGGCAGGGGGGCAGGGCAGGAGAGCAGGGCAGGGGAGCAGGGCAGGGGAGCAGGGCAGGGGCAGGGCAGGCAGGGCAGGAGAGCAGGGCAGGGGAGCAGGGGAGCAGGACCTCTGCTGCAGCTGCAAGCAGCTCTGGTTGGAACTGCAGGCACTTGGTGTGCACAACCCACAGGCCCCAGCCTGCAGCCCCAGGCTGGCCCAGGCAGCTCTGGGGGAGCTCTGGGGGAGCTCTGAGCTCCCCAGCACCACCATAGCTCCTCCTCCCTGCTCCTTCTCCCTGCTGCCACACCCAGCTCCTGCTGCCACACCCAGCTCCTCCTCCCAGCTGCCACACCCAGCTCCTGCTGCCACACCCAGCTCCTGCTGCCACACCCTGCTCCTCCTCCCTGCTGCCACACCCAGCTCCTCCTCCCAGCTCCTCCTCCCTGCTGCCACACCCAGCTCATGCTGCCACACCCAGCTCCTCCTCCCTGCTGCCACACCCAGCTCCTGCTGCCACACCCAGCTCCTCCTCCCTTCTCCTCCTCCCTGCTGCCACACCCAGCTCCTCCTCCCTGCTGCCACACCCAGGTCCTGCTGCCACACCCAGCTCTTCCTCCCTGCTCCTTCTCTCTGCTGCCACACCCAGCTCCTCCTCCCTGCTGCCACACCCAGCTCCTGCTGCCACACCCAGCTCCTGCTGCCACACCCAGCTCCTGCTGCCACACCCAGCTCCTCCTCCCTTCTCCTCCTCCTGCTGCCACACCCAGCTCCTCCTCCCTGCTGCCACACCCAGGTCCTGCTGCCACACCCAGCTCTTCCTCCCTGCTCCTTCTCTCTGCTGCCACACCCAGCTCCTCCTCCCTGCTGCCACACCCAGGTCCTGCTGCCACACCCAGCTCTTCCTCCCTGCTCCTCCTCCCTGCTGCCACACCCAGCTCCTCCTCCCAGCTCCTTCTCCCTGCTGCCACACCCAGCTCCTCCTCCCAGCTCCTCCTCCCTGCTGCCACACCCAGCTCCTCCTCCCTGCCCCCCCCAGCTCCCTCTCCCAGCTCCCCCTCCCAGCTCCCCCTCCCAGCTCCCTCTCCCTGCTCCCTCTCCCTGCTGCCCCCCAGCTCTCAGGCAGGAATGCAGGAAGGCTTTGGAGGCTGCTTTGCAAAGGGTTCAAGGTGCAGAGTGCAGCAGGAGCAGTCTGGGAAGCATCAGGAGGTGCTGGGGGGGGTGGGGGTGGCCCCCATGGCCAGGCAGAGGATCTCCTTGTGGAAGCTTGCCTGGGCATTGATGAGGTGGAAGAGGTTGAAGAAGCTGCTGTCCTCTCCCTCCCCAGCTCCTCCTAGGGCACAGAAACCATTGGGGGGTGGTTGGGGAGCTCAGGGACTCCTCCTGGGGGGCAGAGAGCCTGGCACAGGAGGCCCAGGGAGGATGGGCAGGGCCTGGAGGGGCTCAAGGCCAGGCTGGGTGAGCAGCCTGGGAGCAACCTGGGGGGGTGGGAGGTGGCAGGGGGTGGGAGCAGGAAGGGGATGGGAGCAGGCAGGGGCTGGGAGGTGCCAGGGGCTGGGAGCAGGCAGGGGATGGGAGGTGGCAGGGGGTGGGAGGTGGCAGGGCCTGGGATGTGCCAGGGGGTGGGAGGTGCCAGGGGCTGGGAGCTGGCAGAGGGTGGGAGGTGCCAGGGGCTGGGAGGTGCCAGGGGCTGGGAGGAGGCAGGGAGTGCCAGAGGCTGGGAGGTGGCAGGGGGTGGGAGCTGCCAGGGGCTGGGAGGGGCCAGGGGCTGGGAGGGAGGCAGGGGGTGGGAGCTGGCAGGGGCTGGGATGTGCCAGGGGCTAGGAGGTGCCAGGGGCTGGGAGGTACCAGGGGGTGGGAGGTGCCAGGGGCTGGGAGCTGGCTGGGGCTGGGAGGAGGCAGGGAGTGCCAGAGGCTGGGAGGTGGCAGGGGGTGGGAACTGGCAGGGGGTGGGAGGTGCCAGGGGGTGGGAACTGGCAGGGAGTGCCAGAGGCTGGGAGGTGGCAGGGGGTGGGATGTGCCAGAGGCTGGGAGGGTGCCAGGGGCTGGGAGGTGCCAGGGGCTGGGAGGAGGCAGGGAGTGCCAGAGGCTGGGAGGGTGCCAGGGGCTGGGAGGTGCCAGGGGCTGGGAGGAGGCAGGGAGTGCCAGAGGCTGGGAGGTGCCAGGGGCTGGGAGCTGAGCAGGCTGACCCCGAGGGCCAGCAGCCCCTGGGGGCTGACCTGCCAGCACTGCCTGCAGCAGCTCCATGGCCATGTGGGCAAAGGCATTCTCCAGCCCCTGCAGGAAGCTGTTCCTCTCCCCTGCGGTGGCAAAGGCCTTGCAGACCTTCTGCAGCATCTTGACAGCCCAGTCCATGCAGTAGAGATCCTTCTCACAGACCTGCCCCGGGGGGAGCCCCCACACACTGCATCAGCAGAGGCTGAGGCAGCTGGGGGCAGGGGGGGCTCAGCCTGGGGGCCCAGGGGGAGACCTCCTGGCTCCCTGCAGCTCCCTGAGAGGAGGCTGGAGCCAGGGAGGGGAACAAGAGAGCAGAGGAGAAGGCCTCAGGTGGCAGCAGGGCAGGTGTGGGGTGGCCATGAGGAGCAATCTCCACCCCAGAAGGCTTGGTAAGGCCTGGCCCAGGGGCAGGGGGGGGAGTCCCCATCCCTGGGAGGGGTCCCAGAGCCCTGGGGCTGTGGTGCTGAGGGCCAGGGGCTGGGGGGTGGCCCTGGGTTGAGGCTTGGATGCTCCTCTTGAAGCTCTCAGCCAAGCTTAGCAGTTCCACGGCCCTGTGGCCCCATGAGCCGAGCTCAAAGCTTAGGATCAGCTCCTGGGGGGTTGGGGGGGAGCAGCTGCAGCACAGCCTGGGAGGCTGTGGCCTGGGGGGGAGGGGGACCCAGAGGTTGCTGCTGCCAAGGTGGTGCAGGAGCTGCTGCAGAGCCATGGAACTGCTCGGGGCTGGGCAAGACCTCCAAGGCCACTTGGGTGCAGGGCTCCTCCTCCAGGCCAGGCTGGCAGAGGGAAGCTGGGCAGGGAGCAGAGGGGGGGGGGGAAGGGCTTCCAGACCTCTTGCTGGGCTCACTGCTGCTGGGGAGGGAAGGCAGAGGCGGGGGGAAAGGGCTTGGAGGCGCAAGGAGGCACAGGGGAGGGCGGGGAGCCGGCAGGCCCGAGCCCACCCTGCCCTCCACTCACCAGGGTGAGGAAGACCATCAGCCTGGCCAGCTCCACGGCTCTGCCGTTGACGGCTCTGCTGGCCAGGAAGGTGAAGCAGAGGCTGCTGCCGCTGAGGATCAGCAGCCGAGCCTTGTTCTCCAGCAGCCACTCCCGCGGCGCCGCTGCGGGGCACAGCAGGAGGCGTCCAGGCACCTTCCCCCCCGGCCGGGCACGGGGAGATGCCCAGGCGTGCCAGGCACCTTCCCGGGACACCCCCTGCCCGGGCACGAGGAGCTGCCCAGGGACTGCCCAGGGACACCCCCTGCCCACCCCCTGCCCGGGAACAGAGAGCTGCCCAGGGACACCCCCTGCCCGGGAACAGAGAGCTGCCCAGGGACCCCCCGAGCTGCCCAGGGACACCCCCTGCCCGGGCCCGGGGAGCTGCCCAGGGACCCCCCCTGCAGCCCTCCAGCGGCTCCCAGCACGCTGCGGGGTGGAAGGGACCCGCTGGAGAGCTCGCAGTCGGAGCACCCCCGGCCAAGGCAGGGTCCCTGCAGAGATTCCTTACAGCTCCTCATGGAATGGGCTGGAAGGGACCCGGACGCTCAGCCAGCTCCAGCCCCCTGCCAGGGGCAGGGACCCCTCCCACCAGCCCAGGGCTGCTTCACCCAGCCTGGCCCTGAACACCCCCAGGGAGGGGGCAGCCACAGCAGCCCCCCTGGGCGAGCTGCTGGCGGTGGCTCTGGGGGAGTCAGCTTGGGGTCCCCCAGCAGCCTCTGGGCTCTGTCCCAGCTTGGGGTCCCCCAGCAGCCTTTGGGGTCCCCCAGCAGCCTTTGGGCTCTGGCTCAGCTTGGGGTCCCCCAGCAGCCTCTGGGCTCTGTCCCAGCTTGGGGTCCCCCAGCAGCCTTTGGGGTCCCCCAGCAGCCTCTGGGCTCTGGCTCAGCTTGGGGTCCCCCAGCAGCCTCTGGGCTCTGTCCCAGCTTGGGGTCCCCCAGCAGCCTCTGGGCTCTGTCCCAGCTTGGGGTCCCCCAGCAGCCTTTGGGGTCCCCCAGCAGCCTCTGGGCTCTGGCTCAGCTTGGGGTCCCCCAGCAGCCTTTGGGCTCTGTCCCAGCTTGGGGTCCCCCAGCAGCCTTTGGGCTCTGTCCCAGCTTGGGGTCCCCCAGCAGCCTCTGAGCTCTGTCCCAGCTTGGGGTCCCCCAGCAGCCTCTGGGCTCTGTCTCCACCTTGGGGTCCCCCAGCAGCCTTTGGGGTCCCCCAGCAGCCTCTGAGCTCTGGCTCAGCTTGGGGTCCCCCAGCAGCCTTTGGGGTCCCCCAGCAGCCTTTGGGCTCTGGCTCAGCTTGGGGTCCCCCAGCAGCCTCTGGGCTCTCTCCCCAGCTTGCTGACAACCTGGGCAGCATTTCCCCCTGGCCACGAAGCTGTAAGGCGCCCATGGAGCCTGCGAGCAGCTGGCAGTGAGGAGAGGCAGCGGCGGTGCTGAGCTCCTCTCCCCCTCCAGCTGCTGCCCGTGGGCTGATTCTGCCCCCAGCCGCCGGGGAGGAGCTTCCCACGGTGCCTCCACCCCTTGGCAGGCTTTGGGGGAGGGCCTGGAGCCCCCTCTGGCTGGCTGGCAAAGGCCAGAACCGACCTGAGAGCTCATCCAGCAGGCTGATGACATCGTCTGCGGTCCACTCCCTGGCCTCTGGGTCGTGCAGCAGCTTGATTGCCTCTGCCAGGCCCTTCAGGCTGCTCTCATCCGCCGGCCCCTCGATCATTTTCTGCCACACCACATGCCCTGGGGGATGGGGGACACACCAGTCACAGCTGCTGGGAGGTGGCAAAGGAAGCCTGGGGGTTAATAAGCCAGGAAGGTGCTGAGGGGGGGCCTGCAGCAGGGGCAGGGCAGCAGCAGCCTTGCTGGCAGGGAGAGGCTCTGCAGCTCTCCCTGCAGGAGGGGGCAGTGGGAACTGCAGCAGCAGCCTAAAGGGTGGCTGGAAGGAAACTGAGGCTGCTTAAGGGGGTGAGGAAGGCTTTGATTCATCTTCCTCAGGAGGAAAGAAGAGCTGCTGCTTGGAGGTGTGCTTGAGCTCCCTCTGAGCCAAAGCAGGGGAGAGTGGAGGAGCAGAGAGCACAGAAGGGGTTGGGCTGGAAGGGAGCTTCAGGAGCAGCCAGCTCCAACCCCCCTGCCACGGGCAGGGATCCCTCCCCCCAGCCCAGGCTGCTCAGGGCCTCATCCAGCCTGGCCCTGAGCACCTCCAGGGAGGAGGCACCCACAGCCTCCCCTGGGTAAACTGGGCCAGGCTCTCCCCAGCCTCACTGGCAAGAATTCCTCCCTCATCCCCACCCTCAGTCTGCCTTCTCCTCCCTCATCCCCACCCTCAATCTGCCTTCTCCTCATCCCCACCCTCAATCTGCCCTCCCTCATCCCCACCCTCAATCTGCCTTCTCCTCCCTCATCCCCACCCTCAATCTGCCCTCTCCTCCCTCATCCCCACCCTCAATCTGCCCTCTCCTCCCTCATCCCCACCCTCAGTCTGCCCTCTCCTCCCTCATCCCCACCCTCAATCTGCCCTCCCTCATCCCCACCCTCAGTCTGCCCTCTCCTCCCTCATCCCCACCCTCAATCTGCCTTCCCTCTCCCTCATCCCCACCCCACCCTCAATCTGCCCTCTCCTCCCTCATCCCCACCCTCAATCTGCCCTCTCCTCCCTCAATCTCTCCTCTCCTCCCTCATCCCCACCCTCAATCTGCCCTCTCCTCCCTCAATCTCTCCTCTCCTCCCTCATCCCCACCCTCAATCTGCCTTCTCCTCCCTCATCCCCACCCTCAGTCCCCTCTCCCTCAATCTGCCCCTCAATCTCCTCTCCTCCCTCATCCCCTCTCCTCCCTCATCCCCACCCTCAATCTGCCCTCTCCTCCCCCCACCCTCATCCCCTCTCCTCCCTCAATCTGCCCTCTCCTCCCTCATCCCCACCCAATCAATCTGCCTTCCTCCCTCATCCCCACCCTCAATCTGCCCTCATCCCCACCCTCAATCTGCCCTCTCCTCCCTCATCCCCACCCTCAATCTGCCCTCTCCTCCCTCATCCCCACCCTCAATCTGCCTTCTCCTCCCTCATCCCCACCCTCAGTCTGCCCACTCCACCCTCATCCCCACCCTCAATCTGCCCTCCCTCATCCCCACCCTCAATCTCTCCTCTCCTCCCTCATCCCCACCCTCAATCTGCCCTCTCCTCCCTCATCCCCACCCTCAATCTCCCTCCCCTCATCCCCACCCTCAATCTGCCTTCTCATCCCCACCCTCAATCTGCCCTCTCCTCCCTCATCCCCACCCTCAGTCTGCCCTCTCCTCCCTCATCCCCACCCTCAATCTGCCCTCTCCTCTGTCATCCCCACCCTCAATCTACCCTCTTCCAGCTCCAACCCATTGCCCCTCACCCTGTCCCCCCCAGCCCTCATCCAAAGCCCCTCCCCAGCTCTCAGGTGCATGGAGGAGGCCTTCCCTGCCTGCCCTTCCCCCCTCAGCCCTCCAGGATGCGTTTTGGGAGGGCTGCTGAGGCAGAGCCCCTTTGTTTTCCCCCCACCCCGAGGCAGTGTGGTTGCATTTCCCTCTGCACAGGGCTGGGGCTGCCAGCAGGGGCCAGGGGCAGCCCCACTGCCAGGGCTGGGCAGGGAGCCCCTGCTGCCCACACTGCTGCCCACACTGCTGCCCACACTGCTGACCATCCAGGGAGGACACTGGCCCAAAGAGGACGTAGAGCAGTCGAGCCTGGTTGACAATAGGCCATGGCTTGAGAATCAGGGTCAGCCAGAAGGCAGAGTCACTTCTGTGCCTCCAGTGGTTCAGGAGGGCACTCCTGCAGTACAGCCTGAGCCTCAGCTCCAGCTTCCTGGCACTGCCTGGGGGGAGGAAAACAAGGAGACAGAACAGGACCCAAAAGCATGGGAAAGGTAAACCCCTGAAGCCTGCTGCAGGCCAGCTGCAGCTCTCCTCTGGTGGAGAGGAGGATTTGCTTAAGCTGCCCCCTGAGGTCATCCAGAGGGATTTAAAGGCAACTCTCAGCTGCTGCTTCCTGAGCTGAGCTTGTCTGGCTGCCATGGAAGCACAGGACACCCCCCCCAGGGTCATCCTGGCCAAGCCCCCTGCACTCAGCAGGGACTCCTCCAACCAGGGCAGGCTGCTCAGGGCCACATCAAGTTCCACCTTGAATGTCTCCAGGCAAGGGACCTCAACTACCTCTCTGGGCAGCCTGTCCCAGGGTTCCCCTCCCCAGCCCCAGCTCCTGCAGCCTGTGCTTGCAGGAGAGCTGCTGCAGCCCTCTGAGCCTCCTTGTGGCCTCCTCTGGGCCTGCTCTGCCACTGCAAAGTTGATCTCTGTGAGGAGCAAAGGCTGAGAGCCCCTGGGGCTGAGAGCCTGGAGAGGAGCAGCCCCAGAGGGGAGCTGAGCAATGCTCAGCAAGAGCTAAAGGCTGGGGAGCAAGAGGCTGGGGCCAGACTCTGCTCAGTGAGAGGACAAGAGGCACAATGTGGAACCCAGGAGGCTCCATCTGAGCAGGAGGAGAAAGTTGTTTGGTGTGAGGCTGCTGGAGGCCTGGAGCAGGCTGCCCAGAGAGGTTGTGCAGAGCTCCCAACCCCCCCTGGGCACTGTGCTGCTGGGCAGGCTGCTGGGGGAGCCCTGCTGGGGGGCAGGGGGGGTTGGGCTGGGGGAGCTCCAGAGGTTCCCTTCCCACCTCCAGCACCACCCTGGGGTGGGTTTGTTGACAGAGGGATTCAGAGCAACCTCCACACCTCTCAAGACCTGGAAACATAAACACCTCTGAAGATCTCACAACCCAACCACCTCTCCTCCTCCTCCTCCTCCCTGCAGGAGGTGCCAGTGAGAGCAGCTCTCCTCTCTGCCTGTGCTGAGGGGCACAAAGCTGCCTCCACCTGCATGCAGGCCAAGGCTTTGCTTTGTTGGAGCTCAGAGAAGGCAGATGAGAGGCAGGAGAGCTTTGGTGCTGCCAGGCTTAGCTGAGCTCAATCATCCCCCAGCTCCAGCCCCCACTTGGTCTGCAGTCATCAGGACTCTGCCTTCCCCCACCCCAGCACACTCTGCCTTTGGAGGCCTCCTGCCTGCTTTCCTGCTGACCTGGTTTGCTGCTGACTACTGCCTGCACCTTCCTGGGTAAGTTGCTGAGCTCACAGAGGAAGTTGAAGACCCTGTGGCACTCCAGCTCATCCCAGCCTGCTGTTAGGATCTGAGGATTGCAGAAGAAAAGGAGGGGAGGGGGGAGGGGACCAAAAGAGGAACGAGGCTGAGCTGCAGATGCCCCCTCTGACCTCAGCTCAATCCAGCCTCGCCCTGTGATCCATCAGAAGCTGCCGTGCCCAGGAGCCTGGCAGCAGCAGCCCCCTGCTGAGGGAGGAGGGAAAGCCTTTGTCTGCCACCCAGCAGCTGGCCTGAGGTCTGCGCTGAGAGCTTTTGGTGCAGCCCAGGCTCCAAAGCTGCTGCTGGGGTTCAACCAGCCAGGGCCCAGGGCTCCTGCTGGAGCCTTGGAGGAGGAGCAGCCAAAGGCGTTTGCTGGAGAGCCAAACATCAGAGCAGCAACAACCACCTGCAGCTCTCCAGCACGCAGAAGCCCTGTGGGTTTGAGGGGTGGGGAGGTGCTTCCAGAGGCTTTGAAGCTGCAACCTTCACCCTCTGAGCCTTGCCAGGTGCCTCCTCTGCTCGGAGAGGATTTGTTGCTCTTTGGTTTTTCCTCTCCCGTGGGGCAGGCTGTGGAGTGCTGAGTTGGTTCTGATTCGGCTGAAGCTCACAGCCCCCTCTGCCAGATGATTTACTCCTCAGCTGAGCCCCTCTCTGCTCTCCATTCATCACCCTGCAGCCCTGCAATGAATGCCTCCCTCCCCCCCCCCCCGCCTCCCCAGCTGATAAATTGCTCATCAAAACCCAGCCCCCCAAATCCAGAGCCCAGGAGCTGCCAAGAGGAGCAGCCAGGGAGGGGAAGCCAGGGGGAAGGGGTGGAGGAAACACACCCCCGAGGCTGGAAGCCCTCCCAGGCTCCCCCAGAGCTTGCAGAAACCACACACCCCCACCCCCACCCCCCAAGAGGGGACCTCAGTGGGGCTGGCTGCTTGCCACAGAGAGGCTGTACCTGCAGGAGCACCCCATAGCACTGCAGCCCCAGGCACTGCAGAGGGCTTGGGCAGCCAGAGAGCTTGAAACAGGAGACCTGCCAAGAGCAAGAGAGGGGGAGTGGAGTCACCTCCTCAACCAGCAAGCAGAACTCCTCCCCCTGAGAGAGGGCTCTGTGCTGCTGGGTGGGCAGCAGGGGTGGGCAGGGAGAGGTCTCCCTTCCCTTCTTGGGAGGAGGGGATCTGTGGTGGCCTAGCATTGGGGTCAGAGCTGTGGCCAGACAGGGAGGGAAAGGTCTCTAAGAGCCAACCCTGCTGCCAGCAGAGTAAAATCTCCCTGCAGAGCTGAGCTCTGCCACTGCAGAAGTGACCTCTGTGAGGAGCAAAGGCTGAGAGCCCCTGGAGCTGAGAGCCCCTGGGGCTGAGAGCCTCTGGGGCTGAGAGCCTCTGGGGCTGAGAGCCCCTGGAGCTGAGAGCCCCTGGGGCTGAGAGCCTCTGGGGCTGAGAGCCTCTGGGGCTGAGAGGCCTTGGGGCTGAGAGCCTCTGGGGCTGAGAGCCTCTGGGGCTGAGAGCCCCTGGAGCTGAGAGCCCCTGGAGCTGAGAGCCTCTGGGGCTGAGAGCCTGGGTTAGATCTGCTCTGGGTTTGGGTTTCCTCTCTACTGAGTGCAGGAAGAAAGGCTGGGGAGTAGGGGGAAGAATAAAGCTGCCCCTCATCAAAGGCCTCCTGCTCTAATGAGACCTCTCCCTGCACACCTTCAGAGCTGGCACCACCCTGGGTCTTGCTCAGAGCTGAGCTGTGCCACAGAGCCTGCTGCAGAATGGTTCCCTGGAGCCCAGGGGGTTCCCCCTGGCCAGGAGGAGGAAGAGGCAGCTGTGGTGGCTGCTCCTCCCTGGTGGGACTCACTGCAGGACTTCCCTGACCTTCTGGGCTCAAGGGAGGCTGCTGGGGAGAGGCCAGGGCAGGCTCTGAAGATGCTGAGGAGCAAAGACTGAGAGCCTGGAGCAGAGCAGCCCCAGAGGGGAGCTGAGCAATGCTCAGCAAGAGCTAAAGGCTGGGGGGCAAGAGGCTGGGGCCAGACCCTGCTCAGTGGTGCCCAGGGACAGGGCAAGGGGCACAGAGTGGAGCCTGGGGGGCAAGAGGCTGGGGCCAGACCCTGCTCAGTGGTGCCCAGGGACAGGGCAAGGGGCACAAAGTGGAGCCCAGGAGCTTCCATCTGAGCAGGAGGAGAAAGTTGTTTGGTGTGAGGCTGCTGGAGGCCTGGAGCAGGCTGCCCAGAGAGGTTGTGCAGAGCTCCCAACCCCCCCTGGGCACTGAGCTCCTGGGCAGGCTGCTGGGGGAGCCCTGCTGGGGCAGAGGGCTTGGATGACCTGCAGAGGCCCCTGGAGACTCTCTGCAAATCTCTGGCAGTCCACAGGCTGAGAGGAAGCTGCAAAGCAGTGCTGCTGGGCTGTGGAACCTCTGCAGAGTGCTGCTGGGCTGTGGAACCTCTGCAGAGTGCTGCTGTGCTCAGTGCACTGCCCCAGGCTGCCCTGCTGTTAGGGAGAGGCCGATTGCTGATCAATAAGATCCATCCTGCAGCCCTGCTGAGCTCCAGCACCGGGGCAGGGGGAGGGACAATGAACACTTGGAGGTAGCTGCTGTACAGACATGGAGGGGTTGGAAGGGGAAGGGCCAAGTGGACAGGGGAGTGAGGGGGAGGTGGCCTCACCTCTGAGAGGATCCTGTGTATGAACTTCAGCCTGTCCTTGGTGGGCAGCAGCAGGGTGCAGCGCTTCAGCAGCAGCCCTGGGAGCAGCACAGACCACAGAGGCATGGAGTAGGCAAAGCCCCCTGAGATCATCCAGCCCCCAGCATCAACCCAGCACCACTCATGGCCACTGAACCCTGGCCCAGAGTGGTTCTGAGCACCCCCGGGGGTGGGGACTCCACCGCCTGCCTGTCCCAGAGGCCGAGTGCAGGGCTGTGGCACATCCATGGCAGAGTCAGGCCAAGGGGATCTGCTGCTGGGAGGCACAGCCAGCCTGGAGCCAGGGGCTGGGCTTGGGAGGAGGCAGCTGCAAGGGCTGCAGGGGAGCTGGGGAAGGCATCTGGGGCAAGGCTCTGCCGTGACAGGAGGAGGGGCAGCAGCTTTGAGGCGGGGGGGCTCTGGGGAGGAGCTGTCCCCTGCTGTGAGCAGGGGCAGGCTGCCCACAGCCCATCTCCAGCAGGCTGCCCACAGCCCATCTCCAGCAGGCTGCTCACAGCCCATCTCCACAGCCCATCTCCAGCAGGCTGCCCATCTCCAGCAGCCCATCTCCAGCAGGCTGCCCACAGCCCATCTCCACAGCCCATCAGCCCATCTCCAGCAGGCTGCTCAGGCCATGCTCCCACAGCCCATCTCCAGCAGGCTGCCCATCTCCAGCAGGCTGCCCACAGCCCATCTCCAGCAGGCTGCCCACAGCCCATCTCCAGCAGGCTGCCCACAGCCCATCTCCAGCAGGCTGCTCACAGCCCATCTCCACAGCCCATCTCCAGCAGGCTGCCCACAGCCCATCTCCACAGCCCATCTCCAGCAGGCTGCCCACAGCCCATCTCCAGAGCCCATCTCCAGCAGGCTGCCCACAGCCCATCTCCAGCAGGCTGCCCACAGCCCATCTCCAGAGCCCATCTCCAGCAGGCTGCTCACAGCCCATCTCCAGCAGGCTGCCCACAGCCCATCTCCAGAGCCCATCTCCAGCAGGCTGCTCACAGCCCATCTCCAGAGCCCATCTCCAGCAGGCTGCCCACAGCCCATCTCCAGAGCCCATCTCCAGCAGGCTGCCCACAGCCCATCTCCAGAGCCCATCTCCAGCAGGCTGCCCACAGCCCATCTCCAGCAGGCTGCCCACAGCCCATCTCCAGCAGGCTGTCTCCAGCAGGCTGCTCACAGCCCATCTCCAGCAGGCTGCTCACAGCCCATCTCCAGCAGGCTGCTCACAGCCCATCTCCAGCAGGCTGCCCACAGCCCATCTCCAGCAGGCTGCCCACAGCCCATCTCCAGCAGGCTGCCCACAGCCCATCTCCAGCAGGCTGCCCACAGCCCATCTCCAGCAGGCTGCCCACAGCCCATCTCCAGCAGGCTGCCCACAGCCCATCTCCAGCAGGCTGCTCACAGCCCATCTCCACAGCCCATCTCCAGCAGGCTGCCCACAGCCCATCTCCAGCAGGCTGCCCACAGCCCATCTCCACAGCCCATCTCCAGCAGGCTGCCCACAGCCCATCTCCAGCAGGCTGCCCACAGCCCATCTCCAGCAGGCTGCCCACAGCCCATCTCCAGCAGGCTGCTCACAGCCCATCTCCAGCAGGCTGCCCACAGCCCATCTCCAGAGCCCATCTCCAGCAGGCTGCTCACAGCCCATCTCCAGCAGGCTGCCCACAGCCCATCTCCAGCAGGCTGCCCACAGCCCACCTCCAGCAGGCTGCCCACAGCCCATCTCCAGAGCCCATCTCCAGCAGGCTGCTCACAGCCCATCTCCAGCAGGCTGCCCACAGCCCATCTCCAGCAGGCTGCCCACAGCCCACCTCCAGCAGGCTGCCCACAGCCCACCTCCAGCAGGCTGCCCACAGCCCACCTCCAGCAGGCTGCCCACAGCCCATCTCCAGCAGGCTGCCCACAGCCCATCTCCAGCAGGCTGCCTCCAGCAGGCTGCTCACAGCCCATCTCCAGCAGGCTGTCTCCAGCAGGCTGCCCACAGCCCATCTCCAGCAGGCTGCCCACAGCCCATCTCCAGCAGGCTGCCCACAGCCCATCTCCAGCAGGCTGCCCACAGCCCCTCTCCAGCAGGCTGTCTCCAGCAGGCTGCCCACAGCCCATCTCCACAGCCCACCTCCAGCAGGCTGCCCACAGCCCATCTCCAGCAGGCTGCCCACAGCCCATCTCCAGCAGGCTGCCCACAGCCCATCTCCAGCAGGCTGTCTCCAGCAGGCTGCCCACAGCCCATCTCCACAGCCCACCTCCAGCAGGCTGCCCACAGCCCATCTCCAGCAGGCTGCCCACAGCCCATCTCCAGCAGGCTGCCCACAGCCCAGAGCCCATCTCAGCAGGCTGCTCAGCTCCAGGGCTGCCCAGCCCACATCCAGCAGGCTGCTCAGCCCAATCCAGCAGGCTGCTCACAGCCCATCTCCAGCAGAAGCCCATCTCCAGTGGCTGCTGCCCAGCTCCCAGCAGCCTGAGGTGGCAGCTGGGGGCAGGGCAGAAAGAACTGTGGCTGCAGCTCCCAGCCTGAGGGGTGGGAGGCAGGGAATCCAAGGGCCACAGCCTGGGCTGCTGCAGCCAGCCTGGGGCTTTGGCTGCAGTTCCCAGAGGTGGAGTCCAAACAGACTACATTTGGAATCACCTCCTGCTGGGAGCTGAGCCTCTGCCCAGCCCCTGCTCAAGGTTTCAGAGCACAAAGCAAGCCCAGGGCAGCCAGAACATCCTTGCTTCACTCTTTGTTCCAGCACTGGGAGGGTCTGGAGCCATTTCAGGATAATTAACCTGTTCTGAGCCTGAAGGTCCCCACCAGGGCCTAGCTGCTTGCTGCCCTCCACCAACACATGGAAAGGCTCTGGTGCAGCCCTGAGACCAGGGCATGGAGCAGGAGCTTCACTTCAGAGGCAGCTGCAGGGATGCTGTTGGG
Source organism: Melanerpes aurifrons (assembly GCA_011125475.1). Taxonomy (NCBI): domain Eukaryota; kingdom Metazoa; phylum Chordata; class Aves; order Piciformes; family Picidae; genus Melanerpes; species Melanerpes aurifrons. The sequence goes on along the minus strand of WWNC01000063.1, from coordinate 2,576,403 downwards.
GCCATCCCCTCAGCCCCTTTACTGACCCATCACAGAAGCAGCCTTTCAGCTCCTCTCTTTAAGTGTTGCCATCTGCATCAGAAGGCTCACCCAGAGATCTGTAGTGCTCCACGATGGGGGATCCTCCTCTCTTGGTGGGGGGCTGAGGGCTGTGGAAGTCTTGCAGCAGAAGCCTTCTGTTTCCCGAGGAGCTGGAGATGTAATTAATGAGGTGGCTGCTGATGCTTTTCGACACCATGCTCAGCATGCTGATGTCCCTCACTGCAAAAGCAAAGCCCAGCCCAGCTGTCAGTCCTCTGCTGCGAGGAGCCTGCTGAGCACCTCTCAAGAGCTTCCTCTTACCTCCCAAACGGGCCCAGAGTGACCAAGAAACCCCAAAGCTAATCACTGCTGCCCTCCTGCAGCCCTTGGGGCTAAGGTGGGGCTAAGGAATAGTCTTTCAGGGGAGCATTAAGTCAACAGGGCTGGAAAAGACCTTCAAGATCATTGAGTCCCAGCCCTGAACCCAACACCTCCAGGTCAACACTAAACCCTCAGCACCACAGCTCCCCAGCTGGGAAACCCCCTCCAGGCATGGGGCCTCCTGGGCAGCCTCTTCCCGGCCTTCAACACCCTGGCAGGGAGCAACACTTCCCCTTGGGCCCAGCCTCAGCCTCTCAGAGTCTCACCTGAAAGGTACTTCAGCACCATCTGAAAGATCTCTAGTGGCAGTGTCTGGAAGTAGCCCAATGCAGAGAGGCCCTGGGGGGCTGTGTCCAGGCTGCTGCAGCTCTGCCCGGGGCGCCGGCTGCTGCGCCGCTGCCTCCGGCTGCCGCCGCTGCTGCTGGGGTGGCTGCTGCCCGGGGTGGCTGCCATCCTCCTGCCAAGCCAGAAACACCACCTGGGCAGGGGAGAGGGGAGGGAAAGGCTGCTTGCAAAGGAGGGCATAGGATAGGATAGGATAGGATAGGATAGGATAGGATAGGATAGGATAGGATAGGATAGGATAGGATAGGATAGGATGGAATAGGATAGGATAGGATGGAATAGGATAGAATGGAATAGGATAGGATAGAATGGAATAGGATGGAATGGGATAGGATAGAATAGGATAGAATGGAATAGGATAGGATGGAATAGGATAGGATGGAATAGGATAGGATAGGATAGAATGGAATAGGACGGAATGGAATAGGATAGAATGGAATAGGATAGAATGGAATAGGATAGGATGGAATAGGATAGGATAGGATAGGATAGGATAGGATGGAATAGGATAGAATGGAATAGGATGGAATGGAATAGGATAGGATAGAATAGGATAGAATGGAATAGGATAGGATAGAATGGCATAGGATGGAATGGAATAGGATAGGATAGAATAGGATAGAATGGAATAGGATAGGATGGAATAGGATAGGATAGGATAGGATAGGATAGGATAGGATAGGATAGGATAGGATAGAATGGAATAGGATAGGATGGAATAGGATAGGATGGAATAGGATAGAATGGGATGGAATGGAATGGAATGGAGTAGAGTAGAGTAGCGTAGAGTAGAGTCGAATAGAATAGAATAGAATAGAATAGAATAGAATAGAATAGAATAGAGCAGAACAGAGCAGAACAGAATAGAGCAGAGCAGAACAGAATAGGGCAGAGCAGAACAGAATAGAGCAGAACAGAACAGAATAGAATAGAACAGAATAGAGCAGAACAGAACAGAATGGAATAGAAAAGAACAGAACAGAATAGAGCAGAGCAGAACAGAATAGGGCAGGGCAGAGCAGAGCAGAACAGAATAGGGCAGAGCAGAGCAGAACAGAATAGAATAGAAAAGAACAGAATAGAATAGAGCAGAACAGAATAGAATAGAAAAGAACAGAATAGAATAGAGCAGAACAGAATAGAATAGAAAAGAACAGAATAGAATAGAGCAGAGCAGAACAGAATAGAATAGAACAGAACAGAACAGAATAGAGCAGAGCAGAACAGAATAGAATAGAAAAGAACAGAACAGAATAGAGCAGAACAGAACAGAATAGAAAAGAACAGAACAGAATAGAGCAGAACAGAACAGAGCAGAACAGAATAGAAAAGAACAGACTAGAGCAGAACAGAGCAGAACAGAAGAGAAAAGAACAGAATCAAGCAGAACAGAACAGAATAGAATAGAAAAGAACAGAACAGAATAGAAAAGAATAAGATAGAGCAAAACAGAGCAAACCAGAACTAAGGAGGTTGGAAAAGCCCTTTAGAGCTCATCAAAGGCTGCTTTCAAGGGAGGGAAAGGCTAACACACACTGCAAAGCTGAGAAGAAATGAAGCTGCCACAGGTTGTCCAGGGGAGGTTGTGGCTGTTCCCCCCCCGGAGGTGTTCAGGGCCAGGCTGGATGAGGCCTGGAGCAACCTGGGCTGGTGGGAGGGGTCCCTTCCCAGGGCAGGGGGTTGGCACTGGGTGATGTTTGAGGTCCCTTCCAAGCCAAACCATTCTGTGATCCCATGAAGCCACCCCAGGGTAGGCACAAGCATGGGAATCTCGTGGGTCTCAGGGGGTGTTGTCAGTGCAGAGCTGGGGCAGGTGGCAGGATCCTCCTCCAAGCTCAGTGCCACCATGGGCACTTCATAAACCATCCCCTAATCCCTGTCTTAGAGAACAGAGGATTCAGAGGAGGGGAGGAGAGAAAAGTTAGGAACTTAGTTCTGAAAAGAAACTCCTGAGGAAGCATCAGTGCTGGTCAAGAGCTGAAGGCTGGGGGGCAAGAGGCTGGGGGCAGGCTCTGCTCAGTGGTGCCCAGGGACAGGACAAGGGGCACAAAGTGGAGCCCAGGAGCTTCCATCTGAGCAGGGGGAGAAAGCTGTTTGGTGTGAGGCTGCTGGAGGCCTGGAGCAGGCTGCCCAGAGAGGTTGTGGAGAGCTTCCAACCTGCCCCCCCCCCAGCCCCGGGCACTGTGCTGCTGGGCATTGTGCTGGGGGTGCCCTGCTGGGGCAGGGTAGGGTTGGGCTGGGGGAGCTCCAGAGGTCCCTTCCAACCCCCAGAGCGTGCTGGGGTTGTCTGCAGCACAGGCCACACTAATTACCAACATCCTTTTACCTTGTTCCACTAATGAGCCAAGAGAGCAGCAGCACTGCCCAGGGCTGCTGCTGAAATGAGAGCCCAGGTTCCTCAGCTGGGGGCTTTGGCTCTTCCTGGTGCAGGACCTCCCCCTAAAGGCAAAACCAACCACCCAAACCGGATGAAATGGACCAAAGTGCTGCTTCAAAGCATCCTTTGCTTGCTCTCCTTGCTTAACTTCCCAGAGTGCCCCTCTGGGGGTGTGAGCCCCAACCCAAATGCCACAGCCCTGCTGTGGGAGAAACCTCACAGGCTTTGCTCCCCCCCCCCCACGAAGGGCTCTGCAAAGGAAGCAGCCTTAAACCCATCGAGCAGTGGACTTCATTTCCCTCCTCTCTACTTTGTTTGCTGGTTTCTGAGTCTCTAAATCAGGTCCACAAGGAGAGTTAGTGCCTTGCTGCCTCCTCAGGTGGTTTGGGGTTTGAACTGAGAGGGTTTTTTTCACCCACCCCCCTCCCCTCCTCCCTTCCCTTGATTCCAGCAGCTTTGAGGCTTTGGGGTGGCTGCCAAAGGAAGGGCTGCACAGGATAATTACAAGAGCTGGCAGGGCTGGGGAGGAACAGAGCTGGAAGGCATCCAAGCTGTAGTGCAACATCCCAGTCCCCCAGCAGTGGGAAAATAGCAGCCAGAGAACAGAGCTCATTGTTCCCAGGATTAAAAATGGACCCAAATGACAGCAGCCAAGGCCCCAAACAGCCTGCAGCCTGCTTCCAGCAGCAGGCCAAGGCAGAGCCCTCTCCTGTGGCACCAAGCAGAGTCCCCAGGGCCACAATGGAAGCCCTGTGTGCACTGGGAGGGCATTTCAGCACATTGCACATGGGGCTGGCTGCTGGCTGCTCCTGCACAGGGTTTGCTTTGTGCTTTTAAGGAAGTTCTACTTCCCTGGGGAGCAGCATTCAGGTTGGGTATTTTAGGGCTGGTGTCACCCTGGCCAGCTCCAGAAGCTTGCAGCTGAAGCTTTTCCCCACAGGGAGCAGGAGCAAATGCCCAGGGAGGTGGTGGAAGCCTCATCCCTGGAGGGCTTTAAGGCCAGGCTGGATGTGGCTGTGAGCAGCCTGCTGTGGTGTGAGGTGTCCCTGCCCATGGCAGGAGGGGGGGAGGTTGGAACTGGCTGAGCCTTGAGGTCCCTTCCAACCCTGACAATCCTCTGAGTCTAAGTGGAAGTGCTGCTGAAATGGTTGGCCCAGGGCTTTTTTTTTTTTGCACTGCTCAGGTTGCAGACAGGAAAACAGCAGAGGTGACAAGAAGAGCAATCAGGAAGCCACCACCACAAACACCAACCATGAGAGACAGAAACCAGAAGTGGATGACCACCCAGCTGCAGGACCAAAATGTTCCTCTCCTCAGAGCAAAAGCCTGAAGGCAGTGGAAGTTGGGAATCCACACAGCTGTGGGCTCCAGGCAGCTGGAATTCCTCGTGGGCAACTAAACAAAGCAGCTCCACTCCTGCTTGGGCACAGGGCACCAGGGGAGCTGGGCCCAGGGCACCAGGGGAGCTGGGCCCAGGCAGAGCAAATCTGCTTCATTTCTCTGCTTCCTAACTTCAGCTGCAACCCAATGATGGTTTTTAGTTTCCTCCCCCCACTTCCCTCCCTGTCTTTGGCAGGACTGGGCTGGGAGGGTTCCTGGTACCCTGAACTGGGGGTTGGGTTTGGAATCTTACCTTGGGTCTGCAGCTGGGGAAAAGCTGAAGTGAGTTGAGCTGGAATCTTACCTTGGGTCTGTAGCTGAGTTACATAGAAGGGGGGAAAAGTAATCCTGAAGTGATTTGGTTTGGAATCTTACCTTGGGTCTGCAACTGGATCATATGGAGGGGAAATTATCAATCCTAAACTGGTTTGGGTTTGGAGTCTTACCCTGGGTCTGCAACTGGATTATATGGAGGGGAAATTATCAACCCTCAACTGGTTTGGGTTTGGAATCTTACCTTGGGTCTGCAACTGGATCATATGGAGGGGAAATTATCAATCCTGAACTGGTTTGGGTTTGGAATCTTCCCTTGGGCCTGCAGTTGAGTTATATAGAGGGGGGGGGAAAGTAATCTGAACTGGTTTGGTTTGGAATCTTACCCTGAGTGTGCAGTTGGGTTATATGGAGGGGAAATATCAACCCTCAACTGGTTTGGGTTTGGAATCTTCCCTTGGGCCTGCAGTTGGGTTATAAGGAGGGGGAGGGAGATAATCCTGAAGTGATTTGAGCTGGAATCTTACCTTGGGTCTGCAGTTGGGATGTATAGAAGGGTTAAAAATAACCCTGAGGTGGTTTGGAATCTTACCCTGGGCCTGCAACTGGATCATATGGAAGGGAAATATCAACCCTCAACTGGTTTGGGTTTGGAATCTTACCCTGGGCCTGCAACTGGATCATATGGAAGGGAAATATCAACCCTCAACTGGTTTGGTTTGGAATCTTCCCTTGGGCCTGCAGTTGGGTTGTATGGAGGGGAAATATCAACCCTCAACTGGTTTGGGTTTGGAATCTTACCTTGGGTCTGCAGCTGGATCGTATGGAAGGGAAATATCAACCCTCAACTGGTTTGGGTTTGGAATCTTACCTTGGGTCTGCAACTGGGGAAAAGCTGAAGTGAGTTGAGCTGGAATCTTACCTTGGGTCTGCAGCTGGATGATATGGAGGGGAAATATCAACCCTCAACTGGTTTGGGTTTGGAGTCTTACCTTGGGTCTGCAACTGGATCATATGGAGGGGAAATTATCAATCCTGAACTGGTTTGGATTTGGAGTCTTACCCTGAGTCTGCAGTTGGGTTATATGGAGGGGAAATATCAACCCTCAACTGCTTTGGGTTTGGAATCTTACCTTGGGCCTGCAGTTGGGTTATATGGAGGGGAAATATCAACCCTCAACTGGTTTGGGTTTGGTATCTTACCTTGGGCCTGCAGCTAGGTTATAAGGAGAGGGGCAAAAATAACCCTGCTGCACCACAAGGGAGGTTTTGAGAAGCAGAGAGGCTCTCAGAAGTCCTCAGCCAACTCCAGCCCCTGTTTGATGTGCTGGAAGTTGAGTTGCCTGCCACTGGTTGCATTTAGAGCACGCAGCATTGTCAGGGACCCCAAGGATCACCCAGTTCCACCCTCACACCACCCCCCTCCCCTTCTGCCATGGGCAAGGGACACTTTCCACCAGATCAGGGTTGCCCAGAGCCACCTCCAGCCTGGCTTTAAGATGGGGCTGCCACCCCCCCCCCCCCTTCCCTTAGCAGGGCAAAGCCAAAGCTTTGAGATCTGACTGAATGCTTCCTCTTCTGACTCGATGCTGGGGGGGAAGTTCAGCCAGAAGCAGGGCAACGGCCTGGTGCATCTCCATCTGCCGCTGGGATCCCACCTTGTTTAGAGAGCGGCTTCAACCCAGGCTGGAAGCAGAAAGGCAAACGTTAAAGCACTTAACAAGCTCCACTCAGACCAGCAGCCAAGGAGGGGGCGCAGCTTCATTTCGTCGCCTTAAGCTGATTTGTTTCCCGAGCAGAAAAGCATCAAACTTCCAACCCTTCCCCTCCCTCTTTCTCCAGCCTTTCTCCTCCTTAAGCGGTCGCTAAAGTGCCGCTAATGGATCCCCTCCTGCTGCCCCCGGTGCTTCTCCCAGCCCCCGGCGCCAACGTTTGGCAAACATTTACCACCAACAAAAAACAACCCAGAAGAGACAAACTTGTTTGCTTTGGAGACGGCTTTGGGAGGGCTCTGGGACGGCTCCGTTTCCCTGCCCGCTGAACAACGTAGGGGGGGAAAGCAGGGCTTCCTCGCCCCCCTCCCCGCACTTCCGATTGTCTCTTCTGCCTTCCCCCTCCGTTTATCTTTTTCCCCCCTCAAGTCTCTCTTTTTCCTTCCCCCCTCCCCTTAATCCTTCCTTTTTCCTTTCTTTTTAACACCCCCCTAATTCTCTTTCCTTTTTCTCTCTTCTCCCTTCCCCCCCCCATGCTCTCTCCCCCTCGATTCTATTTTCTTTCATTTCCCCCTCCAATTATTTCTCCCTTTTTTCTTTCCCCTCTTTTCCTTCCGCCCCCAACTATTTTCCCTTTCCCCCCTCTTTCTTTTCCCCCAATTCTCTCTTTTCCCTTTCCCCACCTTTCCCCCCCAGTTCTCTTTTCTCTTTCTTCTTGCCCCAATTCTCTTTCCTCTTTCATTCCCCCTCCCAATCCTCTCTTTTTCCTTTCTCTTCTTCCCCCAATTCTCTTTTTCCTTTTATTCCTTTCCCCCCCCAAAATTTTCTGTTTCCTTTTTCTTTCCTCCCCCCCCAATTATTCTTCCTTTTTCCTTTCTCTTTCCCCCCAATTCTCTTTTCTATTTTATTTCATTCCCCCAATTATTTTTCCCTTTTTCTTTCTTTTTGCCCCAATTCCCTCTTTTGCCTTTTATTTCTCTCCCCTCCAATTCTTTTTCCATTCTTTTTTCTCTTTCTCTTTGTTCTTTCCCCCTTTTTTCTTTCCCTTTTTTCTTTCCCCTTTTTTCCTTTTTTCTTTCCCCTTTTTCCTTTTTCCTCTTTTTTTCTTTCCCTTTTTTCCCTTTTCCTTTTTTTCCCCCTTTTTTCCCTTTTCCTTTTTTCTTTCCCTTTTTTCCCCTTCCCTTTTTTCTTCCCCTTTTTTCTTTCCCTTTTTTCCCCTTCCCTTTTTTCGTCCCCTTTTTTCTTTCCCTTTTTTCCCCTTCCCTTTTTTCTTCCCCTTTTTTCTTTCCCTTTTTTCTTTCCTTTTTTCCCCTTTTTCTTTCTTCTTTCCCTTCCCCCCCTTTTTTTTTCTTTCCCTTTTTTCCCTTTCCCTTTTTTCTTTCCCTTTTTCCCCCTTTTCCTTTTTTCTTTCCCCTTTCTAAATTTCCTTTTTTCTTTCCTTTTTTTCCCCTTTTCCTTTTTTCTTTCCCTTTTTTCCCTTTTCCTTTTTTCTTCCCCTTTTTTTCTTCCCTTTTTTCTTCCCCTTTTTTCCCTTTTCCTTCTTTCTTTCCCTTTTCCTTTTTTCTTTCCCCTTTTTTAATTTCCTTTTTTCTTCCCCTTTTTTAACTTCCTTTTTTTCTTCCCCTTTCCCTTTTTTCTTTCCCTTTTTTCTTTCCCTTTTTTCCCTTTTCCTTTCCCTTTTCCCCTTTTCTTTTTTCTTTCCTTTTTTCCCCCCTTTCCTTTTTCCTTTTCCTTTTCCCCCTCCCAATTCTTTTTCCTTTCTCTTCGCCCCTTCCCCAAATTATTTTTCCTTTTCTTCCCCCCACCCTCCCCTTCAATCCCCTCTTTTTTCCCCTCTTCAATCCCCTCTTTTTTTCCCCTCTTCAATTCCCTCTTTTTTTCCCTCAATGCCAACCCCAAGGAGCTCAGGTGAGGGCTGGCAAACCCCAGAGCATCCAGGGAGTCCTCTCACCCCCTCTGGCCGACCCCCAGACCATCTTTTTGTTGCCACTCGAGGCCTCTAAGATCACCCTGAGGGTGCAGAGCCTCCAGGGCAGGGAAGGACCACAGCCAGCAAGCAAATCCCTCTGGCTCCTGAGGGTCCTGCTTGGGGCAGGGCTGCCTCGGGGTCCAGACAGAGGGGAAAGTGAACTTCCAGGGCTGGTTTTGCTCCTCAGCCTGCACTCTTTGGAGCCTTCTGGGCTTTTCTGGGGTTTTTTTTACCTGCAATTTTGGGTCAGATTTAGCCAGGTTGTGACAGACCCTTAGGCCTAAGGAGCAGCTAGGCCACGTCCGCCTCTGCCTGGCCAAGGCTGGGTGGGGGGGACACAGCTGGAGGGGCTCTGAACCCCCAAAACCTCCACACAGGAGGTGTTGAGAGTGGAAGGTACTTACAGGCAAGGCTTCAGGAGCTTGGGGTTCAGCTCAGGGAAGCTCCCTGCCTGCAAACAGCTCCTGGCCAGGCTGCCTCGGAGGGGAGCTGCAGGGGGATGGAGGCTGTGGGGACCAAGCTGCCTCTGAGGGGACCAAGCTGCCTCTGAGGGGAGCAGCAGGGGGATGGAGGTTGTGGGGACCAAGCTGCCTCTGAGGGGAGATCAGCAGAGGGATGGAGGCTGTGGAGACCAAGCTGTTTCTGTGAGGACCAAGCTGCCTCTGAGGGGAGACACAGAGGGATGGAGGCTGTGGGGACCAAGCTGCCTCTGATGGGACCAAGCTGCCTCTATGGGGACCAAGCTGCCTCTAAGGGGAGCTGCAGGGGGATGGAGGCTGTGGGGACCAAGCTGCCTCTGAGGGGGAGCAGCAGAGGGATGGAGGCTGTGGGGACCAAGCTGCCTGTGTGGGCACCAAGCTGCCTCTGAGGGGAGCTGCAGGGGGATGGAGGCTGTGGGGACCAAGCTGCCTCTGAGGGGACCAAGCTGCCTCTGGGGGGAGAGCAGCAGAGGGATGGAGGCTGTGGGGACCAAGCTGCCTCTGAGGGGACCAAGCTGCCTCTGGGGGGAGAGCAGCAGAGGGATGGAGGCTGTGGGGACCAAGCTGCCTCTGAGGGGAGCTGCAGGGATGGAGGCTGTGGTGACCAAGCTGCCTCTGAGGACCAAGCTGCCTCCCAGGGGAGCTGCAGGGGGATGGAGGCTGTGGGGACCAAGCTGCCTCTATGGGGACCAAGCTGCCTCTGAGGGGAGATCAGCAGAGGGATGGAGGCTGTGGGGACCAAGCTGTTTCTGTGAGGACCAAGCTGCCTCTGAGGGGAGACACAGAGGGATGGAGGCTGTGGGGACCAAGCTGCCTCTGATGGGACCAAGCTGCCTCTATGGGGACCAAGCTGCCTCTATGGGGACCAAGCTGCCTCTAAGGGGAGCTGCAGGGGGATGGAGGCTGTGGGGACCAAGCTGCCTCTGAGGGGAGAGCAGCAGAGGGATGGAGGCTGTGGGGACCAAGCTGCCTCTATGGGGACCAAGCTGCCTCTGAGGGGAGATCAGCAGAGGGATGGAGGCTGTGGGGACCAAGCTGTTTCTGTGAGGACCAAGCTGCCTCTGAGGGGAGACACAGAGGGATGGAGGCTGTGGGGACCAAGCTGCCTCTGATGGGACCAAGCTGCCTCTATGGGGACCAAGCTGCCTCTAAGGGGAGCTGCAGGGGGATGGAGGCTGTGGGGACCAAGCTGCCTCTGAGGGGAGCTGCAGGGGGATGGAGGCTGTGGGGACCAAGCTGCCTGTGTGGGCACCAAGCTGCCTCTGAGGGGAGCTGCAGGGGGATGGAGGCTGTGGGGACCAAGCTGCCTCTGAGGGGACCAAGCTGCCTCTGGGGGGAGAGCAGCAGAGGGATGGAGGCTGTGGGGACCAAGCTGCCTCTGAGGGGAGCTGCAGGGATGGAGGCTGTGGTGACCAAGCTGCCTCTGAGGACCAAGCTGCCTCCCAGGGGAGCTGCAGGGGGATGGAGGCTGTGGGGACCAAGCTGCCTCTATGGGGACCAAGCTGCCTCTGAGGGGAGATCAGCAGAGGGATGGAGGCTGTGGGGACCAAGCTGTTTCTGTGAGGACCAAGCTGCCTCTGAGGGGAGACACAGAGGGATGGAGGCTGTGGGGACCAAGCTGCCTCTGATGGGACCAAGCTGCCTCTATGGGGACCAAGCTGCCTCTATGGGGACCAGGCTGCCTCTAAGGGGAGCTGCAGGGGGATGGAGGCTGTGGGGACCAAGCTGCCTCTGAGGGGACCAAGCTGCCTCTGAGGGGAGAGCAGCAGAGGGATGGAGGCTGTGGGGACCAAGCTGCCTCTGAGGGGAGCTGCAGGGATGGAGGCTGTGGGGACCAAGCTGCCTCTGAGGGGAGAGCAGCAGAGGGATGGAGGCTGTGGGGACCAAGCTGCCTCTATGGGGACCAAGCTGCCTCTGAGGGGAGATCAGCAGAGGGATGGAGGCTGTGGGGACCAAGCTGTTTCTGTGAGGACCAAGCTGCCTCTGAGGGGAGACACAGAGGGATGGAGGCTGAGGGGACCAAGCTGCCTCTGAGGGGAGAGCAGCAGAGGGATGGAGGCTGTGGGGACCAAGCTGCCTGTGTGGGCACCAAGCTGCCTCTGAGGGGAGCTGCAGGGGGATGGAGGCTGTGGGGACCAAGCTGCCTCTGAGGGGACCAAGCTGCCTCTGGGGGGAGAGCAGCAGAGGGATGGAGGCTGTGGGGACCAAGCTGCCTCTGAGTGGAGCTGCGGGGATGGAGGCTGTGGTGACCAAGCTGCCTCTGAGGACCAAGCTGCCTCCCAGGGGAGCTGCAGGGGGATGGAGGCTGTGGGGACCAAGCTGCCTGTCCCTGGGGAGCACCAAGTCCCTGAGGAGGAGTTAAAAACCCCCAAAACACCAGAAAAAAACATTAAAAAATCATTATATATTATTATTATATTATAATGGAATATTATTGTTCTGTATTAGATATTATTATACTATATACATTGTTGCATTATATTATGCTATGTATTGTATTATATATCATTATATGTTATATATAAATGCATTATATGATATTGCCTTACATTAATAGCATTATATAGCATTATTAGTATTACTAAGCAGGATTTCAACCCCTTCATTACTTAGTGGGGGCTAGAAGGGGGCTGTGGGCAGAGCAATGCAGGCAGGGGGTTGAACCTTCTGTGTGTTTTGCTCAGAAATAACAGCAAAAAGGAGGAAAAAAACAAGAAAAGAAAGAAAGTAGGGAAAGAAGAAGGAAAACCAAACTCAATTTGTAAGTTATTGGTGTTTAAAAACGACCTTTTAAAGCCTGATTTCCATCCCAGGTCATTACTTACTGGGGTTAGGAGGGCAGGGCAGGGCAGGGTAAGGCAAGGCAGGGCAAGAGGGGTGCACCCAGGTGGGTGAAGCTCTCTGCCTGTGTTTTGCTCAGAAATATTGGCAAATAGGGCAAAAAAGGGGAGAGGAAAAAGGCAACTTGGAGGGCGGGGGGCGGGGGAGAGGTTGATGACAGCCAGCGAGGTATCAGAGGGCAGCAATCACCGCAGGCAACAGCGGGGGTAGGGAGTGGGGGGTGTGGGGATGTGTATTATTCCCGCAGCGGTCAATTAGTATCGCTCGTTACCCCGCCCCTCGCTAATTTCTTTGGGGGCTAATTGATTTGCCCTAATTGCCTTCCCGCCCTTTCTGCCGGCTGCCGCTGGCGGGGAGCGCCGAGCTCCCGCGCGGGCTTTTTTCCCGCCCCCTTGGTTTTCCCCGCCCTCCCTATGAATACTTAGCGCAAGCCCCGCCCACGCGACGGTGACGGCCGCTCGGCGTGCGCGGCGTGGCTCCGCCCCCCCCTCATGAATAATTAATGCGGCGCCTGAGTCGGCGGGGCGAGCGGCGGCGGCGTGCCCCAGGCTGGGCATGGAGGGAGCCGCTCGTTGGCATCCAGTCCCTTCCTATCGCGGCCAGCTGGGCTGCTGAGGGTTCCCAGGGTGCTTTGGCGCCTTCTGGCAACGGCTCATCGAGGGGTGGGAGCAGGAGGGGTAGTGGGGGCTGTGTGTGCACGTCCTGGTGTGGGAGCATCGCTCTGGGCAGCCAGCGCTGGGACCCCGATGGAGCTGTAGGACCTCTGTAGGGTCCTGCCACAGACCTGGAGCTCTTGGTCTTCTCTCCAGGTTGCTGCTGTGACCTGGAGCTGTAAGTGCTCTGCAGGATGCTGCTGTGACCAAATCATAGGTCCAGAGAAGGGCAATAAAGCTGGGGAAGGGTTTGGAGAAGAGGTCCGGTGAGGAGGTTCCTTGTCAGAGCAGACCAACCCTCACCTGCCTCCAACCTCCTTCCAGGGAGCTGAAGGTCTCCCCTCAGCCTCCTCCAAAGCAAGCACCACCAGCTCCCTCAGCTGCTCCTCCCCGGCCCTGCTCTCCAGACCCTTCTCTGGACCTCAATGTCCATCTTGGAGCGAGGGACCCCCCCAAAACCCGAGCCCAGGATTCGCGGTGTGGCCGCGCTGTCTCTTCACACAAACCTCCCCGGGAGCTGAGCATCCCCAGGTGGCTTCTCCCGGGGGGCTGGGCACCGCACCGAAGCTGTCCGGAGCGGCTTTGTCGCTGCTCCGAAGGCAGCTCCCATACGATGGCAGCAGAGGGCTGCAGCAGCTCTTAGGACTCCTCCTCAGCAGGGATGTCCCCGTCCCCCGTCCCCCCCCATATCACTCAGTTGGGGTTGGGTTTTTCTGCAGCTTCATGGAAGGAAGAAGCTTCCTTCGAGAGCTGAAGTGGAAACAACACACACCCCCTCCAAAAAGCACCCCCAAATGTCAGCCCCAGCTGCGTGAGTTGGTCACCAGGAGGCTGGGAATGCCCTGCTGCTGGAGCTGTGGCTGCGGGATTTGGGCTGGAAAGGTAAATGGGGGAGGGAGGGGGAAAGAAAGATGAGCTGGAGGGTGGCAGAGCCCTGGAGCAGGCTGCCCAGAGGGGTTGTGGAGTCCTCCTGCTCTGGAAGAGCTTCCAACCCCCCCGCCTCTGGCTGTGTTCCTTTGGCAGGGGGGGGTGGGGTTGGACTGGATGATCTCCAGAGGTCCCTTCCAACCCTTAACCAGTTCTGGGATCCCAAGGCCTTTCTGTGCTGGCTGACTCCAGAGGTGAGGAAGCAGAGCCCAAAGCCTTCCCTCCTCCCTGTGCTTTCCCACCTGGGAGTCAGCAGAGCCTGGCTGAGTGCATCCTGGGGCTGCTGTGCTCTGCCTCTGCATCCTTCAGCTCTCCTGTGGCACGCAGTGAGGTCTGGCTGGCTGTGCCCACACCCCCCCCAGGTCTGGCTCTCCTCATCCCCATGGAATCCCAGCCTGCTTTGGGTGGGAAGGGACCTTGAAAGCTCATCCAGTCCAACCCCCACCCTGCAGCCAGAGCAGCTTGCTCAGAGCCCCAAACAGCCTGAGCTGGGCTGCTGCCAGGCAGGGGGCAGCTCTACCTCTCTGGGCAGCCTGGGCCAGGCTCTCCCCACCCTTGGAGTCAAACATTTCTCCCTTCTCTCCAGTCTGAGTCTCCCTCTTGGAGTTCAAACCATCCCCCCCCCCACCTTCTCCTGTCCCCATCCTGGCCATGGCTTGGAGCTGGAAGAGGACAGCCTGAGAGTGGAGAGGAGGAAGAAAGTCTAAGCAGTGAGGGAGGGGGGAGCCTGGCACAGAGGTTGCCCAGGGAGGCTGTGGAGGGGTTCAGGGCCGGGTTGGATGAAACCTTGAGCAGCCTGGGCTGCTGGAGAGGTGTCCCACGGCAGGGAGGTTGGAGCTGATGCTCTCTGAGGTCCCTTCCAAGCCATTCTGTGCTGCTCTGATGATTCACAGAGCAGCCTCTGCACCCAGCTCTGCACTTGGGTTGCCTGGGGGGGGTGTGAGAGCCTCAGCTTGTGACTGCTTGGAACTGCTGGGGATGAGTCATGGCTAGGGGGGGGATGTTTGGGTGGGCTGGGCTTGACTTCATTTGAGCCTCTCTAATCCAGTCAAGGTTTGTAGACTCTTGGGAGCTGACAGGATGAGAGCTGAGGAGCCCCAAAAGCACAGCTGGGGGGGTTGTGAGGGATGGGGATGGCTCTGCTTGGGGCTAACAGCTTATTCCATGCAGGAGTGGCCTGCTCTGGTCTGCCTGACTTATCTCTGCCCCATGTCTCCAAGGTGGAGCAGGGAAGGCTCCAGGGAGACCTCAGAGCAGCTCTCCAGTACCTGCAGGAGGCTACAAGGAGGAGTGGCAGGACCAGGGGCAAGGGGTTTGCAAGGAGAGCAGAGCAGCCTGAGACTGGGAGTCAGGACCAGCAGGAGGGGTGGGGAGAGCCTGGCCCAGGATGCCCAGGGAGGTTTTGGATGCCCTGGAGGTGTTCAGGACCAGGCTGGATGAAGGCTTGGAGCAACCTGGGCTGGTGGGAGGTGTCCCTAGGGGCCCAGGGCAGTAGGGATGCAAGGGGCTGAGCTTGAAGGTCCCTTCCAACCCATCCCATGATGAGGAGCCCAGGAGTCCAAGCAGGCAGAGGGTCTGGGGGATGCCTCTGTCCCCCCTGTACTCAGCACCCAAAGAGCTCCACAGTGCCCCAAAGCTGGGTTCAGTTTTAGGCTCCTCACTCCAAGGCCTTCATCCTCAAGTTGGTTTCCAACCTGAATGGTTCTGAGACCCTGAGAAGGAGACTGAGAGGGTCCAGAGGAGGGCAACCAAGCTGGGGCAGGGTCTGGAGAAGAGCAGCTGAGGGAGCTGGGGGTGTTGAGGGCTTCAGCAGAGGAGGCTGAGGGCAGACCTCATCCCAGCTCCCTGAAGAGAGCTCAGAGCCAGGTGGGGGCTGGCAACAAGGGACAGGGCAAGGGGAGATGGCCTCAAGTTGCAGCAGGGGAGGCTCAGGTTGGACAGGAGGAACAATTTCTTCCCAGCAAAGGTTCTCAGGCCTTGGAGCAGCCCTGCCCAGGGGGGTGGTGGAGTCCCCATCCCTGGAAACCTGTGGCTGTGGCACCTGGGGAGAGGCTTTGGTGGCCAGGGTGGGGTTGGATGGATGCTCTCAGAGCTCTTCTCCTCACAGGACACTTTGGGACAGGCTTTGGTGGCCAGGGTGGGGTTGGATGGATGCTCTCAAAGCTCTTCTCCTCACAGGACACTTTGGGACAGGCTTTGGTGGCCATGGGAGGGTTGGATGGATGCTCTCAGAGCTCTTCTCCCACAGGACACTTTGGGACAGGCTTTGGTGGCCATGGGAGGGTTGGATGGATGCTCTCAGAGCTCTTCTCCTCACAGGACACTTTGGGCCAGGCTTTGGTGGCCAGGGTAGGGTTGGGCTGAGGGTTGGATGGATGCTCTCAGAGCTCTTCTCCTCACAGGACACTTTGGGACAGGCTTTGGTGGCCAGGGTGGGGTTGGATGGATGCTCCCAGAGCTCTTCTCCTCACAGGACACTTTGGGACAGGCTTTGGTGGCCAGGGTGGGGTTGGATGGATGCTCTCAAAGCTCTTCTCCTCACAGGACACTGGGACAGGCTTTGGTGGCCATGGGAGGGTTGGGTGGATGCTCTCAGAGCTCTTCTCTCACAGGACACTTTGGGACAGGCTTTGGTGGCCAGGGTAGGGTTGGATGGATGCTCTCAGAGCTCTTCTCTCACAGGACACTTTGGGCCAGGCTTTGGTGGCCAGGGTGGGGTTGGGCTGGAAGCTCCTGGAGGCCTTTCCCACCCCAACCACTTCTGTGGCTCTGGGGACATTTAAGCTCCATCCAGACCAAGCTTTGAGCAGCTCTGCTTTTCCCTGCTCCCAGCCCCCCCTCCCCCCCCCAGAGCTGAGTTCCAGGCCACTTGCAGGAGGCAGCTTCAAGGCTCTGCCTCAACTTGAGCTTTTTCTTCCCTTCCACCACCCCCCAGGAGCCCTTCTTGGAGCACTCTGCTCCCTGCTTGCTTTTTGCTGCTGCTCTACCTGAGCCTGCCCTTGGGTTTCCAGGCTGCAAGCATTTCCCCCTTCCCCTCACCTCATCTTTCTGGGCTGCTTTAGTGTGGAAAAGATTTGTGGAGGAGAGATTTGATTTGGGGGGGCTGGGGCTGATTTCTGCCTCCTGAAGTGTTTGGGTTTGGTGCTGGGGAGAAAAAGCAGAGGGAGAAAAGAGGGAGCTGGAGGTTCTAATCCTAGAGCTGCTTCAGCTCTGCTGAGGGAGGGAGGGAGGGAAAAAAAAGCAGCAGCACAAGGCAGGGTTGGGGGGGGGGGGAGGGGAGCAGGATTCTTTTAGCAGGTTTAAATTAAGAGGTTGCTGCTTGCCTTGTGCCAGCACAGTTTGCTCCCAGCCTGGGAAGGCCTCCTGGGCAGGGGAAACAAGAAAGGACAAAGAGGTGACCAGAGCCTGAGGAGGTTGGGGAGGGGAGAGGGGAAAATGCTGCTGCATCAGGGCTGCAGGGAATGAGTTGGGTTGGGAAGGAGCTTGGAGGTCGACCACTCCCAAGCCCCCTCCCCCCAGGCAGGGACAGCTCGCAGCTGCCCCCAAGGGGGTGGAGTACTGTGGAGGAGAGGTGAAAGTGGCCCCAGTGGTGCTGGGGTGGGGAGAGGAGAGCCTCAGGAGGAGCTCAGAAGGGGTCAGGGTGGAAGGGAACTCAGAGCTCAGCTGCTCCAAGCTCCTGCCATGGGCAGGGGCAGCTCTCAGCCTGGCCCTGAGCACCCCCAGGCAGGAGGCAGCCACAGCCTCCCTGGGCAGCCTGGGGCAGAGCCTCAGCAGCCTCACACTCAACAGCTTCTGCCTCAGCTCCCCTCTGCCCCTGCTCTGCCTCAGCTCCCCTCTGCCCCTGCCCTGCCTCAGCTCCCCTCTGCCCCTGCCCTGCCTCAGCTCCCCCCTGCCCCTGCCCTGCCTCAGCTCCCCCCTGCCCCTGCCCTGCCTCAGCTCCCCTCTGCCCCTGCCCTGCCTCAGCTCCCCTCTGCCCCTGCCCTGCCTCAGCTCCCCTCTGCCCCTGCCCTGCCTCAGCTCCCCTCTGCCCCTGCCCTGCCTCAGCTCCACTCTGCCCCTGCCCTGCCTCAGCTCCCCTCTGGCCCTGCCCTGCCTCAGCTCCCCTCTGCCCCTGCTCTGCCTCAGCTCCCCTCTGCCCCTGCCCTGCCTCAGCTCCCCTCTGCCCCTGCCCTGCCTCAGCTCCCCTCTGCCCCTGCCCTGCCTCAGCTCCAAACCCTTCCCCCTGGGGCTGGCTCCAGACCCCCTCAGCAGAAGTCTCTCTGCAGCCTTCCTGCAGGATCCCTTCAGCAGCTCTGAGCTCCCCCTGGAGCCTTCTCCCCTGCAGGCTGCCCAGCCCCAGCTCCCTCAGCCTGAGCTCCCAGCAGAGCTGCCCCAGCCCTGGGCTCATCCCTGTGGCCTCTCTCCAGCAGCTCTGAGTCCTCCCCCTGGGGCTGGGCACAGCAGAGCTGCTGCCCCAAAGCTGAGCAGCAGGAATAAAGGAGAGAGAAGGAAACCCAAAGTACTTGAAGAAGGGGTTGAGGGGGAAGCCCCTTCCCACCAGCACCTTTTTCTTTGGGGGGGGGGGAGGGAAACAGACTGCAAACTTCATCTGAGACTTTAGGGCACCCCTGGGCAAGGGACCCCTGCCCCCAGCCCCTCCCCTCAGTCTTTTTCTTCCTCTGCTTTGCTGCTGCTGCTTTTCCAAGAGGGGGAAAGGCTTTGCACTGGAGCCCCAGGAGGAGGTTGGAGGTGCAGGGAGGGGGAAAGAGAAGCCCTCAGCACTGCTCTGCTTCCACAAAGCCTTCCTTCTCCTGGCTGCTTGCCTCCACCTCTGAGTAGGTGCTGTGGGAGCTGTGGTTCCTGAACTTCATGGCAGGCCAGCGGTGTGCTCTCCTCTGGGGACAGAAAGAGAGGCTTCAGGCTCCCAGGAGCAAGGGGCTGGGAGGGAAGGGACCCCCCAGAAGGCATCCAGTCCAACCCCCTCCACCAGAGCAGCTTGCTCAGAGCCCTGACTTTGAGTGCCTCCAGGGCTGGAGCCTCAACCAGCTGCCTGGGCACCCCCTGGAAGGGTTCCAGCACCCCCCTGAACCCCCCTGGAAGGGTTCCAGCACCCCCCTGAACCCCTCTGGAAGGGTTCCAGTACCCCCCCAGCACCCCTGGAAGGGTTCCAGTACCCCCCTGGCGCAGGACTTGCTGCTGCCAAGCTGTGGCAGAGCCTTGCACTGAATCATTTAGGTTGGGGAAGGCCCTGGAGATCAAACCCAGCCCTTAGCTCACCCCCAGCCCATGCCCCCCCAGCACTGCAGCTTTGGAAGCCCTGCAGGGCTGGGCACTGCTGGGCAGCCCTGTGCCAGGCTTGGGCAACCCTTTCACCCAAGGAGTTTCTTCTGATCCCCAACCTCACCTTCCCCTGGGGGCAACCTGAGAGCCTTTCCTCTCATCCCATCACTTGTTCCTGGGAGGAGAGCCCAACCCTCACCTGGCTCCAGCCTCCTCTCAGGGAGCTGCAGAGGGCAAGGAGGTCTCCCCTGAGCCTCCTCTGCTCCAGGCTGAGCTTCCTCAGCCCCCTGAGCTGCTCCTCCCCAGCCCCCTGAGCTGCTCCTCCCCAGCCCTGCCCTGCAGACCCTTCCCCAGCTTCCTTGCCCTTCTCTGGCCCTTCTCCCCCACCCCTGCAGCCTCCCTCCTGCCCCAAGCCCTCTGCTGCCACTTTGACCTTTTTGATCCCTAAAAGTCCCTTCTAAAGGACTCCCTTGGGGGTCCCCTGGGTCCCACGGAGCTGCTCCTGAGCAGATGCAGCTGGGGAGGGCTCAGGGGCGGCCCTGGGGCTCCCAGCAGGCAGGGAGGAGGTTCCCCACTCACCTCGAGGAAGAAGAGGGCAGTGCTGGAGGTGGGGTGGCTGCTGATGTAGATCCCAGCCAGGATGCTGCCTGCCAGCAGCAGCACAGCCAGGACGATCCCCACGATGGTTCCCGCGGCCAGCGGCACGGCCCCTGCCCGGGAGGGGAGGCTGCTGCTGGCCTCAGCTGCAGGGAAACAGCCACTGAGCTGGGGCTGGGGCAGGGGAGAGCAGGGGGGAGAGGTGGGAGGAGGAGAAGGGAAGAGGGAAGGGAAGGAGAGGAGGAGGGAAGAGGGAAGGAGAGGAGGAGGAAGGGAAGGAGGGGAGGAGGGAAGGGAAGGAGGGGAGGAGGGAAGAGGGAAGAGGGAAGAGAAGGGAAGGGAAGGGAAGGGAAGGGAAGGGAAGGGAAGGGAAGGGAAGGGAAGGGGGAAGGAAGGAAGGGAAGGGAAGGGAAGGGAAGGGAAGGGAAGGGAAGGGAAGGAAGGGAAGGGAAGGAAGGGAAGGGAAGGGAAGGGAAGGGAAGGGAAGGGAAGGAAGGGAAGGGAAGGGAAGGGAAGGAAGGGAAGGGAAGGGAAGGGAAGGAAGGGAAGGGAAGGGAAGGAAGGGAAGGGAAGGGGGGCGGAGGAAGAGGGGGAAGGGAGGGGGCAGAGGGAAGGGAAGGGAGGGGGCAGAGGGAAGGGAGGGGAGTGGGGCAGAGGGAAGGGAGGGAGGGGGCAGAGGGAAGGGAAGGGAGGGGGCAGAGGGAAGGGAAGGGAGGGGGCAGAGGGAAGGGAGGGGAGGGGGCAGAGGGAAGGGAGGGAAGGGGGGCAGAGGGAAGGGAAGGGAGGGGGGCAGAGGGAAGGGAAGGGAGGGGGGCAGAGGGAAGGGAAGGGAGTGAGGCAGAGGGAAGGGAAGGAAAGGAGGGAGGAAGAGGAAAGGGAAGGAAAGGAGGGAGGAAGAGGAAAGGGAGGGGGGCAGAGGGAAGGGAGGAAGGGGGACAGAGGGAGAGGACAAAGTGGGACAAGCAGCCACAGAGCAGCAGGGTAAAAGCCTGGCCCTGCCTCTCGCCTCTCCCCCTGCAGCGGCAGCAGTCAGGGTGAGGACAAGAGGACCTCCCCTTGACTCCATCCCTCCTGCCTCAGGCTCCCCTGTGTGTGCCCCCCCCAGCTGCAGACAGCTGCCCCCCAGCCCTCCCCCCCGAGCTGGTCCCAGGGCAGCATTTCCCCTGGGGGCAGAAGAGAGCAGGTGGAGGGGGGGGTGGGGGTGGGGAGCTCACCTTCACCTCCTGCCTGCTGGTTGAGCTTTGTGTCATCTGCCAGAGGAAAAGAGAAGCAGAAGAAGCCTCAGGTTGGGAACCTGCCCTGGGAGCCTGCCTGGAGGGAGGCCTCTGGAGGGGGAGCTCACCTCTGCCACAGCACCAAGGGGCCAGGGTGGTGCTGGAGTGCCCAGCCCTGGAGGTGACCCACACCTTGGGGCCATGGCTTGGTGGCCATGGTGCTGGTGGCCCTGTCCACCTCCCCTGCAGCCTCACCTCTGCCCCTTCCTTCTCCCTCCTCCCTTCCCCTTCCTCCTCCCTTCCCCTTCCTCCTCCCTTCCCCTCTTCCCCTTCCTCTGCTCCCTTTCCACCTCCCCTGCAGCCTCACCTCTGCCCCTTCCTTCTCCCTTCCTCTTCCTTCTCCCTTCCCCTTCCTTCTCCCTTCCCCTTCCTTCTCCCTTCCCCTTCCTTCTCCCTTCCCCTTCCTTCTCCCTTCCCCTTCCTTCTCCCTTCCCCTCTGCCCCTTCCTCATCCCTTCCCCTGCCCCCTGCCCTGGTGGCTCTGTTGCTGCATTCATTTGGCTTTGGGGGGGGGGGGAGTGCAAGGATCAGCACTGAGCCTGGGGTGGTCCTCCCCCCCCTCCCCCTCTCCCCTACCTTCTGTGGTGAGGCTGTCGAGGAAGAGGGAGGAGGGGGAGGGGGAGACATCTTCCTCCAGGGGGGAGGAGGAGGAGGAGCTCTCAGGAGGGGCTGAATAGTGGCCAGCTTCTGCTAACTCCTCACAGATCTTCTCATCTGCCTGGGGGAGGAGGAGAAGAGCTGCTTGGAGCAGGGGGTGGGCTTGGGGGAGGGGGAGATGTCCTTGCCCATGGATGCCCAGGGTGACCTAAGGTCACCCTGGGCATCCATGGGCAGGGACACCTCCCCCCAGGGTGGTCTGAGCTTGCCAGAGGGGCCTGAAGGAGCCTGGGATGAGCCCCAGAGGCTGGAGAAGAGGAAGAAAAAGCCTTGGAACCCCTTCAGGAGGACAAATGGCAACGGTGGGGGCCAAGCCCTGGGTCCTGTGGCCTCCCCTTGGGCCCTGTGTGACCTCCTGGGCCAAGCTGAGCTGGCAGTGGGGAGTAAAAGAGCAAAACAACCAAGCCAGGACAAGTCCAAACCAATCCTCCCTCCCTCTCCCCCCCCCCTCCACCCTCCCCTCCAAGCCCCAAAGCGGAAGCAGATGTCCTGCTGGAGAGACAAAAGGGATTGGTTCAGCCAAGGAGGAGATAATTGAGCTGGGGAGGAGAGGAGAGAGGGGAAAGGGAGGGAGGAGGGAGAGGGGGAAGGAGAGGGGGAAGGAGAGGGGGAAGGAGAGGGGAAAGGAGAGGGGAAAGGAGAGGGGAAAGGAGAGGGGAAAGGAGAGGGGGAAGGAGAGGGGGAAGGAGAGGGGAAGGAGAGGGGGAAGGAGAGGGGAAGGAGAGGGGGAAAGGAGAGGGGGGAAAGGAGAGGGGGAAGGGAGGGAGGAGGGGAAGGGGAGGGAGAGGAGAAGGGGAGGGAGAGGAGAAGGGGAGGGAGAGGAGAAGGGGAGACAAAAAATGAGCTAAGAAGAAGAGGATAGAGAACCCCCCAGCCCCCCCAGCCCGAGGGCTGCTGTGGTCATGACTAAGAGTCATGCTCCAGAGGGTGGAAGAAAACAAAACCCAAGCCCAGCTCAGCTCAGCCCAGCTCAGCCCAGCTCAGCCCAGCTCAGCCCAGCCCAGCCCAGCCCAGCCCAGCTCAGCCCAGCTCAGCCCAGCTCAGCTCAGCCCAGCCCAGCTCAGCCCAGCTCAGCTCAGCTCAGCCCAGCTCAGCTCAGCCCAGCCCAGCTCAGCCCAGCTCAGCCCAGCTCAGCTCAGCTCAGCCCAGCCCAGCTCAGCTCAGCCCAGCCCAGCTCAGCCCAGCTCAGCTCAGCCCAGCTCAGCCCAGCTCAGCCCAGCTCAGCCCAGCCCAGCTCAGCCCAGCTCAGCTCAGCTCAGCTCAGCCCAGCCCAGCTCAGCCCAGCTCAGCTCAGCCCAGCTCAGCCCAGCTCAGCTCAGCCCAGCTCAGCCCAGCTCAGCCCAGCTCAGCCCAGCCCAGCTCAGCCCAGCTCAGCTCAGCTCAGCTCAGCCCAGCCCAGCTCAGCCCAGCTCAGCTCAGCCCAGCTCAGCCCAGCCCAGCTCAGCCCAGCTCAGCTCAGCCCAGCCCAGCTCAGCCCAGCTCAGCCCAGCCCAGCTCAGCCCAGCTCAGCCCAGCTCAGCCCAGCCCAGCTCAGCTCAGCCCAGCTCAGCTCAGCCCAGCTCAGCTCAGCCCAGCTCAGCCCAGCTCAGCTCAGCCCAGCCCAGCTCAGCCCAGCTCAGCCCAGCTCAGCTCAGCCCAGCCCAGCTCAGCTCAGCCCAGCCCAGCTCAGCTCAGCCCAGCCCAGCTCAGCCCAGCTCAGCTCAGCCCAGCTCAGCCCAGCTCAGCTCAGCCCAGCTCAGCCCAGCTCAGCTCAGCCCAGCCCAGCTCAGCCCAGCTCAGCCCAGCTCAGCTCAGCCCAGCCCAGCTCAGCTCAGCCCAGCCCAGCTCAGCCCAGCTCAGCTCAGCCCAGCTCAGCCCAGCCCAGCTCAGCCCAGCTCAGCCCAGCTCAGCCCAGCTCAGCCCAGCCCAGCTCAGCCCAGCCCAGCTCAGCCCAGCTCAGCCCAGCTCAGCCCAGCTCAGCCCAGCTCAGCTCAGCCCAGCTCAGCCCAGCCCAGCTCAGCCCAGCTCAGCTCAGCCCAGCTCAGCCCAGCCTGCAGAGCTGAGCAGCCCTGGAGGCCTCAGCACCTCTGCTGGGTGCTCTGCCCCGGGCAGAGGGGAGACCCCCACCCAGCCCAGCAGTAGCTTTGGACTCTGCCAGGAGGAAGAGTTAGGAGGCTGGAAGGGAGCTCAAGGCTCAGCCAGCTCCAAGCCCCTGCCATGGGCAGGGACCCCTCCCCCCGCCCCCAGCCCAGGCTGCTCCAGGCCTCATCCAGCCTGGTCCTGAGCACCTCCAGGCAGGAGGCAGCCACAGCCTCCCCTGGGCAGCCTGGGCCAGGCTCTCCCCAGCCTCACTCTGAAGAGTTTCTTCCTCCTCTCCACTCTCAGTCTCCTCTCTCCCAGCTCCAGGCCACTGTCCCTGGTCCTGGCGCCCCCAGCCCTTGCCCCCTGCTGCCCTGCAGCCTCCTCCAGGCTCCGGGAGGCAGCTCGGAGGTCTCCCTGCAGCCTTCCCTTCTCCAGGCTGAGCAGCCCCAGAGCAGCCCCAGCTGCCTCAGCCTTGGCAGCCCCAGCAGCAACCCCTGCAGGGGGGTCAGGGGGGGTCAGAGGGGTCGCCCCCAGCCTCACCTGCTGGCCGCAGCCGTGGGAGAGCCACTCCTGGCGGTGCCGATCGAAGCCGCTGGAGCACCTGGGGGGAGAGGCAGCAGCAGCAGCACCCGGCCAGGGCAGTGCCCAGCCGGGGCTGGCACCACCAAGGAGGGGGCCCTGAGCTTCCTGAGTGCCCCAAAGCCTGCCCCAGAGCAGGCCTGGGCGGGTGAAGCCCCCAAGGCTGGGGCTGCAAACAGGTGAGGGGGCTCCAGTAGAGCTGTGCTTGCCCTCTCCTCTCCCCCTCCCTCCCCCTCTCCTCTCCCCCTCCTTCCCCCTCTCCTCTCCCCTCCCTCCCCCTCTCCCCTCCCCCTCCTTCCCCCTCTCCCCTCTCCCTCCTTTCCCCTCTCCTCTCCCCCTCCCTCCCCTCTCCTCTCCCCCTCCTTCCCCCTCTCCCCTCTCCCTCCTTTCCCCTCTCCTCTCCCCTCCCTCCCCCTCTCCCCTCCCCCTCCTTTCCCCTCTCCCCTCTCCCTCCTTTCCCCTCTCCTCCCCCCTCCTTTCCCTCTCCTCTCTCCCTCTTTCCCCTCTCCTCTCTCCCTCCTTCCCCTCTCCTCTCTCCCCTCTTTCCCCTCTCCTCCCCTCTCCCCTCTCCCCCCCTCTTTCCCTCTCCTCTCTCCCCTCTTTCCCCTCTCCTCTCTCCCCTCTTTCCCCTCTCCTCTCTCCCCTCTCTCTCTCCCCCCTCTTTCCCCTCTCTCTCTCCCCTCTTTCCCCTCTCCTCTCTCCCCTCTTTCCCCTCTCCTCTCTCCCCTCTTTCCCCTCTCCTCTCTCCCCTCTTTCCCCTCTCCTCTCTCCCCTCTTTCCCCTCTCCTCTCTCCCCTCTTTCCCCTCTCCTCTCTCCCCTCTTTCCCTCTCCTCTCTCCCCTCTTTCCCCTCTCCTCTCTCCCCTCTTTCCCTCTCCTCTCTCCCCTCTCCCCTCTCCTCTCTCCCTCTTTCCCTCTCCTCTCTCCCCTCTTTCCCTCTCCTCTCTCCCCTCTTTCCCCTCTCCTCTCTCCCCTCTTTCCCCTCTCCTCTCTCCCCTCTTTCCCCTCTCCCCTCTCCCTCCCTTCCCCTCTCTCTTTCCCCTCTCCCTCCCTTCCCCTCTCCCTCTCTCCCCTCCTTCCCCTCTCCCCTCTGCCTCCCTTCCCCTCTCCTCTCTCTCTTTCCCCTCTCCCTCTCCTCCCTTTCCCCTCTCCCCTCCCCAAACCCTTCCCCCTCAGACCCATGGCCTGGGGGTGAGTTTCCAGCCCCTGCCCTCTGTGCCCTGAGCTCCCCCAGGAGGTTTTTGGGGGGAGGTTAATTTGTTTTCCAGCAACATCTGCATAGGAAAGGGGGAGAAAAAAAGCCCTGCAAGGGAGGCTGGAAGCACAGCAGGCAGAGAGGTGGCCACAGGAGCAGGCAGGGAGGCAGCTCTGACCTTTGGGAGGTCTCTGTGGGGAGGGAGGCACCAGAAGCTGAAGCAGAGGTTCAGCTCCTGCAGGCTCTGAGTTACCCAACCAGCAACAGAGGAGAAGCCACAAAGAGCTTCAGGTCCTGCTGGGACCTGCTCAGAGCACAGCAGAAGCAGAAAGGCAAAAGTCCCCTGGCCCAGGAGGGGCCTCTGGGCTTCAAGCTCTGCACATTTTGCTGTGCTGAGGGTGGGGAGAGCCTGGCCCAGGCTGCCCAGAGGGGTAGGAGCTGCCCCCATGCCTGGCACCAGCCCAGCTCAGGCTGTTTGGGGCTGTCCCTGCTGGCTGCCAGGGGGTGGGGGTTGGCCTGGATGAGCTTCAGAGCTCCCTTCCCACCCCAACCATTCCATGCTTTTACATCCCTGAGCTTCAGGCTGGAAGTCCAAGCCCTGGAAGGCAGCCCAGCAGCTTCCTTGGGCCAGACCTGGGTGGCTTTGCCAGCCCCAAAGCTGGTGGGAAGCCAAGGAGGGAGCTGTGGGAGCTTGCTCCAACCTGTGGTCTCCAGCAGCCTCTGGTAACCTCAACCCTTTGGGACCAAGCTGCTGAGCTGCAGCTGCAGGAAGCTTGGCTTCAGACCAAGACATCCAGAAGTCCTCTCCCTGCAAAGGGCTAAGAGCAACAACCACCAGCAGCAGCTCTGGGAGGTGGGGGTGGGGATGGGTTTGCAACCCCCTCCCCTGAGCCTGCAAGCAGCAGCAGCAGCAGGAGGAGGACAGAGCCCTTGGAGCCTGAAGTCCCAACCCAGCCAAGCCCCAGGCTGAGCATCAGCAAGGTCTCCATGGTCTCCAGAGGTCCCTTCCCAGCCTTGCTGCCACCTCTGGCCCCACACAAGCAGGCACAGCCCCAAGCTCTGCTCTGAAGGCAGCACTCAGCAAGTGGCACTGAAGCCAAAGGAGCTTCCCCTGGCTCAGGCTGCCCCAGCCCTGGGGAAGGAGGCAGCAAACCAAAGCTGACTTCTGGCTTGGCCTTGCTGAGGCCTCCACAGTCTCCCCCCTGCCCCAGCTGGGACCTTGGGTGGCAAAGTCCTGAGTGCAGCAGGAGGAGGAGAGGAGGAGGAGGCTGGGGAGGATGCTGGGGGAGCTGCCTGCAGGAGGAGGAGGAGGCTGGGGAGGATGCTGGGGGAGCTGCCTGCAGGAGGAGGAGGAGGCTGGGGAGGATGCTGGGGGAGCTGCCTACAGGAGGAGGAGGAGGAGGCTGGGGGGATGCTGGGGGAGCTGCCTGCAGGAGGAGGAGGAGGAGGAGGCTGGGGAGGATGCTGGGGGAGCTGCCTGCAGGAGGAGGAGGAGGAGGAGGCTGGGGAGGATGCTGGGGGAGCCGCCTGCAGGAGGAGGAGAGGAGGAGGAGGAGGCTGGGGAGGATGCTGGGGGAGCTGCCTGCAGGAGGAGGAGAGGAGGAGGAGGCGGCTGGGGAGGATGCTGGGGGAGCTGCCTGCAGGAGGAAGAGGAGGAGGAGGCTGGGGAGGATGCTGGGGGAGCTGCCTGCAGGAGGAGGAGGAGGAGGCTGGGAGGCTGGGGAAGGGATGAGGCTGCCTGGGAGAGCCAAGGCACTTCCCAGGCACTGCTGTCCCCCCCCCTGCTGCCTGCCAGGCTGTCCCCACAGCTGAGGATCTGTGTTACTGGGTCCCCTCCCCTGCCACCAGCTCCACATTAGCTTTGCAGCAGAGCCTCATTAAAGCTCCTTGCTGCCAGGGCTGGAGGAGAGCCCAGAGCAGGGCTGGGGCTGCAGGGGGGACCTGCCTTGAGCCCTCCCCCCACCCCCTCCTTGCTGTGTCCTGGCCCCAAGGAGGAGGTTTTGTCCCTCCCCACAGCTGAGTGTCCCCAGGGCTGGGACCTGGCTGGGGTCCTTCAGGCTGTGGCAGGCTCCTGCCCTCCTCCCTGGGGGCAAAGTCCCCAGCTGGAGGTCACTGCCAGGACAGGAGGCTCCTGCCTCTGCCCTCAGCTTGCTGCAGGGCAGCATCAGGACCAAGCCCTGGGGCAAGGTCACCCCTCGGGGGCTCGGAACCTGCAGGCAGGTCCCCAGGCTCAGCCTGGCCCCCAGGCTGCTCCCAAAAGAGAGCAGAAAAGGGCAAAAACGACCTGCCAGGACCTCCCCAGCGGCAGCAGGGAGCAGCAGGAGCTGGGCTGCTGCTCTGCCAGCTGCAGGAACATCACCCAGAGGGGAGGGGAAAGGACACTCAGCCCCCAGCTACCTCTGCAGGACGTGGCACCAGCTGCAGTTGAAGGTCAGCTCCGAGGTCATGCAGGCTTCACAGCTCTGGTGCTGGAGGCAAGCTGGCAAAGAGGGGCAGAGGGACAGCAGTGGGCACCAAGGCAGCCTCTGCTGGCAGCTGGGGCCATGGGGAGGAGCAGAGCACCAGGGGCTGAGGGCTCAGTCTCCCTCTGCAGGGGATCTGCAGGGCAAGGCAGAGGCTTCCCAGATCCCCTCCCTGGAGGGGCTGAGGGCCAGGCTGGATGAGGCCTTGCAGCCAGCTGGGGTGCTGGGAGGTGCCCCTGCCCCTGGCAGGGGGCTGGCACTGGCTGAACTCGAAGCTCCCTCCCAGCCCAACCCCTCCCATGGACCCCAACCCCTCCAGGCAGGGGCTGGCAGCCTCCCCCCGACCCTTCCGGCGCCCTCCCAGCCCAAGCTGCCCCAGCCCCTGGAGGCTGCTGGCTGACACCAGGGGAGGGGGGGCACACCCTGGGGACCCCCTGCAGTCCCGTCCCCCGACTCACTGGGCAGTGGGGTGAACTCCACAGCTGACATGTTGGTGATCCTGCTGGTGTCCAGCTCCACTCGGTGGTACTCATAGATGGTCCTGCGGCGAGACTCTGCAACGGGGACCCCCGGCTCAGCCCCCTGCCCAGGGCTCTGCCCCACCACTGAGCCTCTGCTGGCCCCCCCAGCCCCCGGGGGGGGGTGTGGGGTACTGGGGAGGAGAGGTAAAAGTGGCCCCAGTGGTGCTAGGGTGGGGAGAGGAGAGCCTCAGGAGGAGCTCAGGAGGGGTCAGGGTGGAAGGGAACTCAGAGCTCAGCTGCTCCAAGCTCCTGCCATGGGCAGGGGCAACTCTCAGCCTGGCCCTGAGCCTCCCCCAGGCAGGAGGCAGCCACAGCCTCCCTGGGCAGCCTGGGGCAGAGCCTCAACAGCCTCACACTCAGCAACTTCTGCCTCAGCTCCCCTCTGCCCCTGCCCTGCCTCAGCTCCCCTCTGCCCCTGCCCTGCCTCAGCTCCCCTCTGCCCCTGCCCTGCCTCAGCTCCCCTCTGCCCCTGCCCTGCCTCAGCTCCCCTCTGCCCCTGCCCTGCCTCAGCTCCCCTCTGCCCCTGCCCTGCCTCAGCTCCCCTCTGTCCCTGCCCTGCCTCAGCTCCCCTCTGTCCCTGCCCTGCCTCAGCTCCCCTCTGCCCCTGCCCTGCCTCAGCTCCCCTCTGCCCCTGCTCTGCCTCAGCTCCACTCTGCCCCTGCCCTGCCTCAGCTCCAAATCCTTCCCCCTGGGGCTGTCTCAGACCCCCTCAGCAGAAGTCTCTCTGCAGCCTTCCTGCAGGATCCCTTCAGCAGCTCTGAGCTCCCCCTGGAGCCTTCTCCCCTGCAGGCTGCCCAGCCCCAGCTGCCCCAGCCCTGGGCTCATCCCTGTGGCCTCTCTCCAGCAGCTCTGAGTCCTCCTGCTGGTGCTGGGCACAGCAGAGCTGGAGGCAGGAGTGGAAGGGAGGTCTGAGCAGAGCAGTGCAGGAGGTGCAGGAGGTGCTGGAGGGCTCTCAGGGTCTTGTTGCTCTTCTGCTAGGAGGAGCCTGGAGCTCTCTGTCCCTATCTCCCCGACCAGAGCCTGCTGGGATGGACCTGGTCCAGCCCTGCTGTGGCTGCAGCCGAGCAGGAGGCTGCACAACAAATTGTTCCTCAGTGACTCACCAGCCTCCCCCGCTCCTCCTGCAGCCTCCTTCCCCCACCCCAGCGCCTTGGCCTCCTCCTTCCCCTTCTCCTTCAGCCTAGGGCCCAGAGAGCTCTATCCTGGAGCCAGGCTTCTCCAAAGTCTTCTCCCCCGTGGTGCCCTCAGCCCCAGTGCTGCTCTGGCACCAGCCCTTCTCTGCCAGGATCTCCAATCCTGTCCCTGCAGCTGCTCCCCAGAGCTCTGCTGCAGGCTTGGAGGGCAGCAGAGGAGCAGCATGGAGCAGTTCTGCCTCCTCCTCACCTCCTACCTCCTCCTCACCACCTTCTACCTCCTCCTCACCACCACCTTCTGCCTCCTCCTCACCCTCACCACCTTCTACCTTCTCCTCCTCACCACCTTCTACCTCCTCCTCCTCACCACCTTCTACCTCCTCCTCACCACCTTCTACCTTCTCCTCCTCACCACCTTCTACCTCTTCCTCCTCACCACCTTCTACCTCCTCCTCCTCACCACCTTCTACCTCCTCCTCCTCACCACCTTCTACCTCCTCCTCCTCACCACCACCTTCTACCTCCTCCTCCTCACCACCACCTTCTACCTCCTCCTCCTCACCACCACCTTCTACCTCCTCCTCCTCACCACCACCTTCTACCTCCTCCTCCTCACCACCACCTTCTGCCTCCTCCTCCTCACCACCACCTTCTGCCTCCTCCTCCTCCCACCACCTTCTGCCTCCTCCTCCCTCCTCACCACCACCTTCTGCCTCCTCCTCCTCACCACCACCTTCTGCCTCCTCCTCCTCACCACCACCTTCTGCCTCCTCCTCCTCACCACCACCTTCTGCCTCCTCCTCCTCACCACCACCTTCTGCCTCCTCCTCCTCACCACCACCTTCTGCCTCCTCCTCCTCACCACCACCTTCTGCCTCCTCCTCCTCACCACCACCTTCTGCCTCCTCCTCCTCACCACCACCTTCTGCCTCCTCCTCCTCACCACCACCTTCTGCCTCCTCCTCCTCACCACCACCTTCTGCCTCCTCCTCCTCACCACCACCTTCTGCCTCCTCCTCCTCACCACCACCTTCTGCCTCCTCCTCCTCACCACCACCTTCTACCTCCTCCTCACCACCACCTTCTACCTCCTCCTCACCACCACCTTCTGCCTCCTCCTCCTCACCACCACCTTCTGCCTCCTCCTCCTCACCACCACCTTCTGCCTCCTCCTCCTCACCACCACCTTCTGCCTCCTCCTCCTCACCACCACCTTCTACCTCCTCCTCCTCCCCACCTTCTACCTCCTCCTCCTCACCACCTTCTACCTTCTCCTCCTCACCACCTTCTACCTTCTCCTCCTCACCACCTTCTACCTCCTCCTCCTCCTCACCACCTTCTACCTCCTCCTCCTCACCACCTTCTACCTCCTCCTCCTCACCACCTTCTACCTCCTCCTCCTCACCACCTTCTACCTCCTCCTCCTCACCACCTTCTACCTCCTCCTCCTCACCACCTTCTACCTTCTCCTCCTCACCACCTTCTACCTTCTCCTCCTCACCACCTTCTACCTTCTCCTCCTCACCACCTTCTACCTCCTCCTCCTCACCACCTTCTACCTCCTCCTCCTCACCACCTTCTACCTCCTCCTCCTCACCACCTTCTACCTCCTCCTCCTCACCACCTTCTACCTCCTCCTCCTCACCACCTTCTACCTCCTCCTCACCACCACCTTCTACCTCCTCCTCACCACCACCTTCTACCTCCTCCTCACCACCACCTTCTGCCTCCTCCTCCTCACCACCACCACCTTCTACCTCCTCCTCCTCACCACCTCCTCCCTCCTCCTCCTCCCCACCACCTCCTCCCTCCTCCTCCTCCCCACCACCTCCTCCCTCCTCCTCCTCCCCACCACCTCCTCCCTCCTCCTCCCCTCACCACCACCTCCTCCCTCCTCCTCCTCACCACCACCTCCTCCCTCCTCCTCCTCACCACCACCTCCTCCCCTCCTCCTCCTCACCACCTCCTCCCTCCTCCTCCTCCTCACCACCACCTCCTCCCTCCTCCTCCTCACCACCACCTCCTCCCTCCTCCTCCTCCCCACCACCTCCTCCCTCCTCCTCCTCCCCACCACCTCCTCCCTCCTCCTCCCCACCACCTCCTCCCTCCTCCTCCTCACCACCTCCTCCTCCCTCCTCCTCCTCCCCACCACCTCCTCCCTCCTCCTCCTCACCACCTCCTCCCTCCTCCTCCTCACCACCACCTCCTCCCTCCTCCTCCTCACCACCTCCTCCCTCCTCCTCCTCACCACCACCTCCTCCCTCCTCCTCCTCCCACCACCTCCTCCCTCCTCCTCCTCACCACCCCTCCCCTCCTCCTCCCCACCACCTCCTCCCTCCTCCTCCTCACCACCTCCTCCCTCCTCCTCCTCACCACCTCCTCCTCCTCCTCCTCACCACCTCCTCCCTCCTCCTCCTCCTCACCACCACCTCCTCCCTCCTCCTCCTCACCACCACCTCCCCCTCCTCCTCACCACCACCTCCTCCCTCCTCCTCCTCACCACCACCTGGTCCCTCCTCCTCCTCCCCACCACCTCTCCCTCCTCCTCCCACCACCTCCTCCTCCTCCTCCTCACCACCTCACCCCTCCTCCTCCTCACCACCTCCTCCCTCCTCCTCCTCACCACCACCTCCTCCCTCCTCCTCCTCACCACCACCTCCTCCCTCCTCCTCCCCACCCAATGGTCTCAGCTCCCTCTCCCCTTGGCATTCCCCATGGGATCAGCAGCTTCCCTGCCAGCTGCCCCTGGTTGCTGGGGCAGGGGCACTCACCAGGCACATCAGGAGATGGGTTGAGGATCATGAAGGCATCAGAGAGGCCAGCCTTGACGGGGTGCTGGGTGGCACTGATCTGCAGGACGGGCACTGGGATCTGCAGCAGAGAGGCTGTGCTGGAGCCCAGCCCTGCCCCGGGGCTGCTGCACAGCTCTGCAGCGCTGTGCTGGCACCAGCCTGGCACCTGGCACCACAGGGGACCCTCCAGAGGGAGCCTCCAGCCCTGCCCTTGCCCAGCAGAAGCCTCTCTCACCTCTTTGTAGGCAAAGATGATCCTGCCAGAGCTGTGCAGGGCTGCCTGGAAGGTGAAGCTGCCTATGTCCTCCTTGCCCTGGAGGTAAACCTTGTCCCACTGCACCACAAACACTGTGCCTGGGGAGGGACCAGAGCCACTCAGCCCTTCCACCTCTCCTTGTCCACACCTCAGCAGCCAGCCCTCAACATCCCAGCAGCTCCACAGCATCATCCCAGCAGCTCCACAGCATCACCTCAGCAGCTCCACAGCATCATCCCAGCAGCTCCACAGCATCATCCCAGCAGCTCCACAGCATCACCCAGCAGCTCCACAGCATCACCTCAGCAGCTCCACAGCATCACCTCAGCAGCTCCACAGCATCACCTCAGCAGCTCCACAGCAGCATCCCAGCAGCTCCACAGCAGCATCCCAGCAGCTCCACAGCAGCATCCCAGCAGCTCTATAGCACCCCAGAAGCTCCACAGCATCATCCCAGCAGCTCCATAGCATCCCAGCAGCTCCATAACATCCCAGCAGCTCCACAGCATCATCCCAGCAGCTCCACAGCATCATCCCAGCAGCTCCACAACATCACCTCAGCAGCTCCACAACATCACCTCAGCAGCTCCACAGCAGCATCCCAGCAGCTCCACAACATGACCTCAGCAGCTCCACAGCATCACCTCAGCAGCTCTATAGCACCCCAGAAGCTCCACAGCATCATCCCAGCAGCTCCATAACATCCCAGCAGCTCCACAGCATCATCCCAGCAGCTCCACAGCAGCATCCCAGCAGCTCCACAGCATCATCCCAGCAGCTCCACAGCATCATCCCAGCAGCTCCACAGCATCACCTCAGCAGCTCCACAGCATCATCCCAGCAGCTCCACAGCATCATCCCAGCAGCTCCACAGCAGCATCCCAGCAGCTCCACAGCAGCATCCCAGCAGCTCCACAGCATCATCCCAGCAGCTCCACAGCATCACCTCAGCAGCTCCACAGCATCACCTCAGCAGCTCCACAGCAGCATCCCAGCAGCTCCACAGCATCACCTCAGCAGCTCCACAGCAGCATCCCAGCAGCTCCACAGCAGCATCCCAGCAGCTCCACAGCAGCATCCCAGCAGCTCCACAGCATCACCTCAGCAGCTCCACAGCATCATCCCAGCAGCTCCACAGCATCACCTCAGCAGCTCCACAGCATCACCTCAGCAGCTCCACAGCAGCATCCCAGCAGCTCCACAGCATCACCTCAGCAGCTCCACAGCAGCATCCCAGCAGCTCCACAATATCATCCCAGCAGCTCCACAGCAGCATCCCAGCAGCTCCACAATATCATCCCAGCAGCTCCACAGCATCATCCCAGCAGCTCCACAGCATCACCTCAGCAGCTCCACAGCATCACCTCAGCAGCTCCACAGCATCACCTCAGCAGCTCCACAGCATCACCTCAGCAGCTCCACAGCAGCATCCCAGCAGCTCCACAGCAGCATCCCAGCAGCTCCACAGCATCACCTCAGCAGCTCCACAGCATCACCTCAGCAGCTCCACAGCATCACCTCAGCAGCTCCACAGCAGCATCCCAGCAGCTCCACAGCAGCACCTCAGCAGCTCCACAGCATCATCCCAGCAGCTCCACAGCATCACCTCAGCAGCTCCACAGCAGCATCCCAGCAGCTCCACAGCATCACCTCAGCAGCTCCACAGCATCATCCCAGCAGCTCCACAGCATCATCCCAGCAGCTCCACAGCATCACCTCAGCAGCTCCACAGCATCACCTCAGCAGCTCCACAGCATCACCTCAGCAGCTCCACAGCATCATCCCAGCAGCTCCACAGCATCATCCCAGCAGCTCCACAGCAGCACCTCAGCAGCTCCACAGCATCACCTCAGCAGCTCCACAGCATCACCTCAGCAGCTCCACAGCATCACCTCAGCAGCTCCACAGCAGCATCCCAGCAGCTCCACAGCAGCATCCCAGCAGCTCCACAGCAGCACCTCAGCAGCTCCACAGCAGCATCCCAGCAGCTCCACAGCAGCACCTCAGCAGCTCCACAGCAGCATCCCAGCAGCTCCACAGCATCACCTCAGCAGCTCCACAGCAGCATCCCAGCAGCTCCACAGCATCACCTCAGCAGCTCCACAGCATCACCTCAGCAGCTCCACAGCATCACCTCAGCAGCTCCACAGCATCACCTCAGCAGCTCCACAGCATCACCTCAGCAGCTCCACAGCAGCATCCCAGCAGCTCCACAGCATCACCTCAGCAGCTCCACAGCATCACCTCAGCAGCTCCACAGCATCACCTCAGCAGCTCCACAGCATCACCCCAGCAGCTCCACAGCATCACCTCAGCAGCTCCACAGCATCATCCCAGCAGCTCCACAGCAGCATCCCAGCAGCTCCACAGCATCACCCCAGCAGCTCCACAGCAGCATCCCAGCAGCTCCACAGCATCACCTCAGCAGCTCCACAGCATCCCAGCAGCTCCACAGCAGCATCCCAGCAGCTCCACAGCATCACCTCAGCAGCTCCACAGCAGCAGCTCCACAGCAGCAGCTCCACAGCATCATCCCAGCAGCTCCACAGCATCACCTCAGCAGCTCCACAGCATCACCTCAGCAGCTCCACAGCTCCACAGCAGCTCCACAGCATCACCAGCAGCTCCACAGCAGCATCCCAGCAGCTCCACAGCATCACCTCAGCAGCTCCACAGCATCATCCCAGCAGCTCCACAGCATCACCTCAGCAGCTCCACAGCATCACCTCAGCAGCTCCACAGCATCACCTCAGCAGCTCCACAGCATCACCTCAGCAGCTCCACAGCATCACCTCAGCAGCTCCACAGCAGCATCCCAGCAGCTCCACAGCATCACCTCAGCAGCTCCACAGCAGCATCCCAGCAGCTCCACAGCATCACCTCAGCAGCTCCACAGCATCACCTCAGCAGCTCCACAGCATCACCTCAGCAGCTCCACAGCATCACCCAGCAGCTCCACAGCATCACCCCAGCAGCTCCACAGCATCACCCAGCAGCTCCACATCATCCCAGCAGCTCCACAGCATCCCAGCAGCTCCACAGCATCACCTCAGCAGCTCCACAGCAGCATCCCAGCAGCTCCACAGCATCACCTCAGCAGCTCCACAGCATCCCAGCAGCTCCACAGCAGCATCCCAGCAGCTCCACAGCATCACCTCAGCAGCTCCACAGCATCACCTCAGCAGCTCCACAGCATCATCCCAGCAGCTCCACAGCATCACCTCAGCAGCTCCACAGCATCACCTCAGCAGCTCCACAGCATCACCTCAGCAGCTCCACAGCAGCATCCCAGCAGCTCCACAGCAGCATCCCAGCAGCTCCACAGCATCACCTCAGCAGCTCCACAGCATCATCCCAGCAGCTCCACAGCATCACCTCAGCAGCTCCACAGCATCATCCCAGCAGCTCCACAGCATCATCCCAGCAGCTCCACAGCAGCATCCCAGCAGCTCCACAGCAGCATCCCAGCAGCTCCACAGCAGCATCCCAGCAGCTCCACAGCAGCATCCCAGCAGCTCCACAGCATCACCTCAGCAGCTCCACAGCATCACCTCAGCAGCTCCACAGCATCACCTCAGCAGCTCCACAGCATCACCTCAGCAGCTCCACAGCATCTCCCCAGCAGCTCCACAGCAGCACCTCAGCAGCTCCACAGCATCACCTCAGCAGCTCCACAGCAGCATCCCAGCAGCTCCACAGCATCACCCCAGCAGCTCCACAGCATCATCCCAGCAGCTCCACAGCATCATCCCAGCAGCTCCACAGCATCACCTCAGCAGCTCCACAGCAGCATCCCAGCAGCTCCACAGCATCATCCCAGCAGCTCCACAGCATCATCCCAGCAGCTCCACAGCATCATCCCAGCAGCTCCACAGCATCACCCCAGCAGCTCCACAGCATCACCCAGCAGCTCCACAGCATCACCCCAGCAGCTCCACAGCATCACCCCAGCAGCTCCACAGCAGCATCCCAGCAGCTCCACAGCAGCATCCCAGCAGCTCCACAGCAGCATCCCAGCAGCTGTGCACTACCTCAGCCTCCAGCAGAGCAGACCCTTGAAGGAGCCCCTGCCACCAAACCCTGCCTCAACCCCCTACCACCACCACCCCCCTGCCACCTCCCCCCTGCTCAACCCTTCCCCCCCAGGACCCTGCCCCGGCCCGGGGCTGAGCCGTGCCCCGGGGAGGCAGCAGGGAGCTGCCGGGGCCGGGGGCCGGGGCCAGGGCTCACCGTTGTCCAGGTACTGCACGGTGGAGCTGTGGGAGGAGCTGGGGTTGAAGTTGGCCATCAGGGGGGCGATGTACTGCGTGGCCGTCAGCATGCGGTGCACCACGTCCCCCACGAAGAGGAAACCTGAGCAGGCAGAGCAGAGGTCAAGCAGCCCACCCCTGCCCTACCCACCCCCCCCCCCGGTGTCCTCCCCCTTCCTGGTCTCTCCCATCCCTGCTTTCCAGCCCACTCCCAGCTTTCCTCCTGAGCCCTCCGTGGCTCTGCCCCAGCAGCATCCAGCCCCCGGCCCCGGCAGCAGGGCAGGGAGGAGGAGACTGGGGGGGTGGGGGGGTGGGGCAAGGAGAAAGCTGCAGCCCCTCCCGGGCCTCAGCTGCGGCTTGGGGAGAGCTCAGAGCCAGGGGAAGACCACCTCCAACCCCCCCACGCCCGCCCCCAGCCCAGCTCACCGCCCGTGGCGATGGTGACCTGCCGCAGGAGGTGGCCGTAGAAGGGGAAGTCAAAGGAGAGGACAACCCTCTGCGGGAGGAAGAGGAGGAGAGGAGCAGGATCAGCCCTTAGGAGTGCAGGGCGGGGAGGGGGGGTACAGAGCCACCCACCCCTGGGTCTGCAAGCTCCTGGGGACAGAGCCGGGAGAGGGGAGGAGAAGGGAGAGGAGAGAGGAGAGGAGAGGGGAAGGGAGAGGGGAGGGGAGGGGAGGGGGGAGGGGGGGGGGGGAGGAGAGGGGAAGGGAGGGAGAGGGGAGGGAGAGGGGGAGGGAGAGGGGGGGAGAGGGGGAGGGGAGGGGGAGGGGGGGGGAGGGAGAGGGGAGGGAGGGGGAAGGGAGGGGGAGGGGGAGGGGAGAGGAGGAGGGAAGGGAGGGAGGGGAAGGGAGGGGGAAGGGGGAGGGGAAGGGGGAGGGGAGAGGGGAGGGGGAGGGGAGGGGAAGGGGAGGGAGAGGGGGAAGGGGGAAGGGAGAGGGGAAGGGAAGGGAGAGGGGAAGGGGAAGGGAGAGGGGAAGGGGAGAGGGAGGGGAAGGGAGGGGGAGGGGGGGGGAAGGGAGAGGAGGGGGGGAAGGGAGAGGGAAAGGGGGAAGGGAGAGGGAGAGGGAAATGAAATGGGGTAGGGTGGGGATGGGGTAGGGTGGGGATGGGGTTCTGTAGGTGCCCAGAGCCCAGCAGCTCTTCCCCTTCAGCTCTGGACCGTGGGGCTGGGGGAACACAGCCCCTTCCCCAGGCTTGGTGCCCAGCAGGCTGGCACAGGGGGCAGCTGGGGCTGCTGGCACAGGGGGCAGCTGGGGGCGCCCCTCACCGAGGCCTGCCGGTGAGTGTTGGAGAGGATGCCATGGACCTTCACTTGGCTCCTGTTGGCTGCTGCCAGCTCCACCCACAGCCCCCTCAGCTGAGTCTCCCCTGGCCCATAGACCCTCGAGATGTAGTAGCTGTGGTTGTCCTCCTGCAGCCAGGGGGGGACAGGGAGGAGAGGGAGGGACAGGGAGGGACAAGGAGGGGACAGGGGGGACAGGGGGGGACAAGGTTATCCAGGCTGCTCCATGGAAATGCAGCCCCCCCAGGAGCCAGCTCAGAGCAGCAGCTGAGCAGACAGCAGCCACCATGGGGGCAGAGCTGGGGGAGGGTCAGCAGTGCTGTCTCTCTTCATCCCTCTGGCTCCAGAGCTGCTCCTCTGCCCCCCAAACCTGCCACATTTTGGGGGGAGAGGGGAGTGGGTTGAGAGGAACACCACATCCCACACCCCCCCTCCCCAGGCCCCAGGCTGGCAGCTCCCAAGGTGGGCTCACACCTCCTGGGGGTCAGCCATGGGGAGATGCAGCGGAGGAGCAGCAGCCCTGAGCTCGAGCAGGACCCCAGCCTGGGGCAGATGCTCCTCAGCCTCCCCAGCAGTGCCAAGCCCCAGGAACTTGCTGCCTTTTCCCTGCTGGGGACCACCAGCTCCCACCAGAGCCTCCCTGTGGCTCCAAATAGCCTGGTGGCCCTTGCTGGGGGGGGTTGGGCTGGGTTCAGTTGGGTTGGTTGGGTTGGGTTGGTTAGGCTGGGTGAGTGGGTTGGTTGGGTTGGGTTGATTGGGTGGGGTTGGGTGTTTGGGTTGGGGTGGGCTGGGTGGGCTGGGTTGGGTTTGGTTGGTTGGGCTGTGTTGGTTGAGTTGGGTGAGTTGGGTTGGTTAGGTTGGGTTGGTTGGTTGAATTGGGTTTGGGTTGAGTTGGGTTGGGTTTATTGGGCTGAGTTGGGCTGGGTTGGGCTGGGCTGGTTGAGTTGGGTTTGGGTTGAGTTGGGTTGGGTTTATTGGGCTGGTTGGTTGGTTGGATTGGGCTGGGTTGGGCTGGTTGAGTTGGGTTTGGGTTGAGTTGGGTTGGTTGGTTGAGTTGGGTTGGTTGGTTGAGTTGGGTTTGGGTTTGGGTTTGGGTTGAGTTGGGTTGGGTTTGGGTTGGTTGGGCTGGGTTTGGGTTGAGCTGGGCTTGGGTTTGGGTTGAGTTGGGTTGGGTTTGGGTTGAGCTGGGTTTGGGTTGAGCTGGGCTGGGTTTGGGTTGAGCTGGGCTGGGTTTGGGTTGGGCTGGGCTGGGTTTGGGTTGGGTTGGGCTGGGTTTGGGTTGAGCTGGGCTGGGTTTGGGTTGGGCTGGGCTGGGTTTGGGTTGAGCTGGGCTGGGTTTGGGTTGAGCTGGGCTGGGTTTGGGCTGGGCTGGGTTTGGGTTGAGCTGGGCTGGGTTTGGGTTGAGCTGGGCTGGGTTTGGGTTGGGTGGGCTGGGTTTGGGCTGGGTTTGGGTTGGCTTGGGCTGGGTTGGGTTTGGGTTGGGTTGGGCTGGGTTTGGGTTGAGCTGGGCTGGGTTTGGGTTGAGCTGGGCTGGGTTTGGGTTGGGCTGGGTTTCGGTTGGGCTGGGTTTGGGTTGAGCTGGGCTGGGTTTGGGTTGGGCTGGGCTGGGTTTGGGTTGGGTTGGGTTTTGGGTTGGGCTGGGTTTGGGTTGGGTTGGGCTGGGTTTGGGTTGGGTTGGGCTGGGTTTGGGTTGAGCTGGGCTGGGTTTGGGTTGAGCTGGGCTGGGTTTGGGTTGGGTTGGGCTGGGTTTCCTCCCAAACCCTTCCCACATCAGGGACTCCCCCAGCTCCTGGCCTCTCTCCACCCCTAGTGGTCACTGCTGCAAGGCCAGGATGGAGCTGGAGGAGAGTGGAAGCAGCCCCAAGGCTTCCTGCCCTGTGTGCTGGGGTGGGGGGCAGCGAGGGGGGGGTCCTAATGCCACCACATTCAGCAAAACCATCAGGGACAAGTTCCTGGGAGGACAGCTCACCCTCAGCAGGGCATCCCCCCCCAACCCCTCCCACCCCCAGCCCCAGCCCCCTCCAAAGTGGGCACACAGCCCAGCCTGGGCTGCTGAGGGACTCCCCCAGCCCCACCACCAATCACCAGGAGCTAATTGAGGGCAAGTAATTAGCGATGTGGGAAGAGAGTGAGACCTCCCTGGAGGTGCCCTTTCTGGATGGAGTTCATTAGCAGGCTGCCAGAGACCCCCCCCAACCCCCACCCCCCACCCCCCCAAGCCACCGGGACCTCAGGGACCCTTCTCTTGCCGCGGTGCCACGTGGAGAAGTGTCCCCGGGGGTGACCCCAGGGGCGGGCAGGGCTCCCGGGCAGGGCTGGCCGCAGGGCTGGCCACAGGGCTCCGGGGCAGGGCTCTCGGGCAGGGCTGGCCGCAGGGCTCCCGGGCAGGGCTGGCCACAGGGCTTGGATCGAATCCTCCCTGCCCTGGGCTGTGGTTATCATCCTCCAGGCCGCTGGGATCCACCCCACAGGCAGCAGCGCTCCTCCCCCCCCAGCTCCCTGCCCGGCTCCTGCGGGCCAGATCCTGCCCCAGGGCAGCTCCAGCTCCCCCCCGCACCCCCTCCCACCCCCTCCGGGCCCCGGCTCACCACGATCCTGGTGCCGTTGGCCGGCAGAGTGTCGATGGCCAAGCTGCCCCCCCCCAGGTCCTGGCTGATGTGGGGCCCCTCGGTGCTGTCCTGAGCGCCCCCCTGCCCTTCACCCACCGCAGGGCTCCCAGGAGGGCGTCCTAGGGGGGGGGACAGAGGGAGGTCATGCCGGGGGTGGGGAGGAGAGGGGGGGGGCACTCACCTGCAGGCTGGGATCAGCCTTCCCCCTACCCTGCTGCTGCCCAGGTGGGATGAGTTTGGGGGGAGGTCCTCAGCCCTGAGAAGCTGCATCTGTGCAAGGGGGGAAGGGGGGTCCTAGGGTCGGGGAGGGGGGGGTCAGGGTGCAGGGAGAGGAGGCAGCCACCCATGGCCAGGGCAGGAGAGCTGAGATGGGGAGGGGGACAGGAGACAAAACATCTCCAGCCCCGCACCCTGCCCTGCACCCTGCACAGCTCAGCTCCCCCCGGGGGACCACCAAGCCCCCAGGGCCGGAGTCGATGCAGCTTCAGCCAGGGGGGCAGCAGCGTGGCCCCCACCCTCCTGCGGGCTGCCTAGGGGGAGGGTGGCAGGGGCAGACTCCGAGCAGCCATCCCTGCGTCCCTTGTCCCCTGCTGCCTCCTCTCCAGCCCTGGGGAGGGAGCAGGAGCTGGGAGCCCTGCGCCGCGTTGGAGGGGGGAAGCTAAAAAAGCCTTTGGGGACCCAATCCGCAGAGGCTGAGGAGGTTTCCTGGCAGAGGCAGCGCTCGCCCACGGGCAGGGACCGAGCCAGGACGTCTGTCCCCAGCGAGTGGGACAGCAGAAACACCCAGCGGGGCCGTGGGCTGCTCCCACCCCGCCCGGGGAGAGGGCTCCTGGTATCCCACCCCCGCCCCGGGCAGAGGGAGCAAATCCTGCCCCGAGGAGGTCCTGGGCTGGGTCCTGTGCCCAGCAGCTCCCAGCGAGGGGAAAACTGAGACACAGAGAGGGGGTGGGGGGCGGGCGGGGGGTGGGATGCACCCCACTGGTGACAGGGAGGAGGGGGGGTCGGGTGACACTCAGCTTCCCCGGGGGACTCCCAGCCCCAGCTCCGAGCCTGCTCCCCAAGGCAGGGCTCTGACCAGCCCCCCCCCCGCCCACCCCCCCCCCCGGGAGGATCTGGTGTCCCCCCTGCACCCACGGCTGTGCCACGGGGTGCCACGGGTGGAGAATCCCGAGTGGGAGCACCCACAGTCCCCCCCCCCGCCCCCAACACCCCTAGGTCGCTCCACACATCTGGGGGGGGGGGGGCAGGAACCCCAGGGTGCCAGCACCATCCCCGCGAGGATGCTGGGGCGGGGTGGGGGGACAGGGGGACCCCCAGGACAGACCCCACACCACGAGTGGCTGCTGTGGGTGCACCTGCACGCCCGGCGGGGGCGCGCACGAAGACTCCCCAGCAGCACCCCCTGCCCACGGGACAGCAGCCCCCCGGGGCGGGGTGGGGGCCGTGCACGGTGCTGCTCACCCAGGGACCCCCCCGAACCCCTCCCCATTTGCGAGCCCTCACCCCTCAAAACCCGGAGCTTTCCCACCGCCTCCCCCCCAGCCCCCAGCCCCCTACCTGCGCCCAGCACCCCGCGCAGCAGGCAGAGCAGGATGAGGCCCCCCCAGTGCATGGTGGCCCCGCTCGGCCCCGGCTCTGCTCGGGGTCGCGGGGGGGGGGCTCAGCGCCCCGCCATGGGCCGGTACCCCCCCGGGGAGCCGCGCACGGAGCCGGAGCGGGAGCGAGAGCCGGAGCCCGGGCGGGAACCGGGGGTGGGGCCGGGGGTGGGGCCGGGGGTGGGGTTGTGTGGGGGTGGGGCTGGAGCCAGCGAGGATGGAGCCAGCCGCAGGACCCCCCTCACACTCCACGCGTGGGAGGCTCGGAAGCATCTCCTCCATCCCGGGGACAATCAGCCTCCTGTGCC
Organism: Melanerpes aurifrons; assembly: GCA_011125475.1. Taxonomy (NCBI): domain Eukaryota; kingdom Metazoa; phylum Chordata; class Aves; order Piciformes; family Picidae; genus Melanerpes; species Melanerpes aurifrons. Next base: position 2,534,217 of record WWNC01000063.1, on the reverse strand, counting down.
CCCCCGTCCCCGGAGTAAAATCAATCTCCATGTGCTGACCCCCCCCGACCCCCAGTAACATCGGGGAGGGAACACCAGCAGGGCTGTGGGGGGGGTGAGGGGGGGTACCATCACTGTGTCCCCCTGCACTGGGCTGCAAGCCTGGGAGCCCCCTAGGCAGGGGGTCGCAGGGTGGAGGTCATAAAGTGGGGGGTCCCAAAGTGGGGGTCCCAGGGAGTGGATCCCAGGGTAGGGGTCCCAAGGTGGGGGGCACCGCAGAGCCCCGGGGGCAGCCCCACGTCCAGCTGAGCTGGGTCCTGGCAGCGTTCTGGGGCTCGGGGTGGGGGGACTGTCAGGCTGCACCCCAGCCCCTCCGTCCCTGGTTCCTGGGGAGGGGGCTCGGCCCGGGGGGTGCAAACGCTGCCGTCCCATGCTGAGGGCCAGGGGAGTGACGCAGCCCCCCTGCCCCCCTGCGCCTTGGGGGGCGTGCGAGGCGTGCGAGGCCCTGCGGCCCTTCAGCTGCCCCTAAACTGAGGAAGGTTTGGGGGGCGTGTGGGGGGGGGCAGCACAGCCCTGTGGGGGTCGCTGAAGGGGGGAGATAGATCCAACCCGCGGGATGAAGCGGCAAAGGGACATGAGAGGCTGCGGGGGACACCGCCCCCCCCTCGCCGTCGGGAGGGTGCTGGGGAGCAAAGAAAAAGGGGAGAGGGGAGGAAACAGGAGACCCCCCCTCCAGAAAAACAAAGAGCCCACCGCACCTCAGGGCGAGCAAATGAGGGGGCACCCGGATTTGAACCGGGGACCTCTTGATCTGCAGTCAAATGCTCTACCACTGAGCTATACCCCCGCCGCTGGCCGCCTGCCGCCGCTGCAGCCTTGGCTCTGCCTCTGCTTCTGCCTCTGCCTCTGCGCTGCCTCTACCTCTGCTCTGCCTCTGCTCAGCCTCAGCCTCAGTCTCGGTCTCTGCCTCTGCCTCTGCTCTGCCTCTGCCTCTGCTTCTGCTTCTGCTTCTGCTTCTGCTCTGCCTCGACTCTGCCTTGACTCTGCCTCTGCCTCTGCCTCTGCTTCTGCTTCTGCTCTGCCTCTGCCTCTGCCTCTGCTTCTGCTCTGCCTCTGCCTCTGCCTCTGCCTCTGCGCTGCCTCTACCTCTGCTCTGCCTCTGCCCAGCCTCAGCCTCAGTCTCGGTCTCGGTCTCTGCCTCTGCCTCTGTCTCTGCTTCTGCTTCTGCTTCTGCTTCTGCTTCTGCTCTGCCTCTGTCTCTGTCTCTGCTTCTGCTCTGCCTCTGTCTCTGCTTCTGCTTCTGCTTCTGCTTCTGCTTCTGCTTCTGCTTCTGCTCTGCCTCTGTCTCTGCTTCTGCTCTGCCTCTGCCTCTGCCGCTGCCTCTGCCTCTGCCGCTGCCTCTGCCTCTGCCTCTGCCTCTGCCTCTGCCGCTCTGCCTCTGCCTCTGCCTCTGCCTCTGCTTCTGCTCTGCCTCTGCCTCTGCTTCTGCTTCTGCTCTGCCTCTGCCTTGACTCTGCCTCTGCCTCTGCTTCTGCCTCTGCCTCTGCCTCTGCCGCTGCCTCTGACTCTGCCTCTGCTTCTGCTCTGCCTCTGCCTCTGCCTCTGCCTCTGCCTTGCTCTCTGCCTCTGCTTCTGCCTCTGCTCTGCCCCTGCCCCTGCCTCTGCTTCTGCCTCTGCTTTTGCTCTGCCTCTGCCTCTGCCTCTGCTTCTGCCTCTGCCTCTGCTCTGCCTCTGCTTCTGCCTCTGCTCTGCCTCTGCCTCTGCTTCTGCCTCTGCTCTGCTCTGCCTCTGCCTCTGCTTCTGCCTCTGCTCTGCCCCTGCCTCTGCTTCTGCCTCTGCTTTTGCTTTGCCTCTGCCTCTGCTTCTGCCTCTGCCTCTGCCTCTGACTCTGCCTCTGCTTCTGCTCTGCCTCTGCCTCTGCCTCTGCCTTGACTCTGCCTCTGCCTCTGCTTCTGCCTCTGCCTCTGCTTCTGCCTCTGCCTCTGCCTCTGCCTCTGCCTCTGCCTCTGCCTCTGCTCTGCCTCTGCCTCTGCTTCTGCCTCTGCCTGCCTCTGCCTCTGCCTCTGCCTCTGCCTCTGCTCTGGCTCTGCCTCTGCCTCTGCTTCTGCCTCTGCTCTGCCCCTGCCCCTGCCTCTGCTTCTGCCTCTGCTTTTGCTCTGCCTCTGCCTCTGCTTCTGCCTCTGCCTCTGCCTGCCTCTGCCTCTGCCTCTGCCTTTGCCTGCCTCTGCCTCTGCCTCTGCCTCTGCCTCTGCCTCTGCCTCTGCCTCTGCTCTGCCTCTGCCTCTGCCTCTGCCTCTGCCTCTCTGCCTCTGCCTCTGCCTCTGCCTCTGCCTCTGCCGCTGCCTCTGCCACTGGCGGAGCTGCGAGCAAGCCGCGGAGCGCCCCCCGGCAGAGCCCAGTGTGCCCCGGCACACACCAGTGTGACCCAGTACATCCCAGTACACCCCGGGATACCTCCAGTACACCCCAGCACACCCACTGCACACCCCTCATCCCCACCTCCCCCTCCCCACAACTCCCCCATCGCTGCCTGCACAGCAGGGCAGTGCGGGGGCAGAGGCAGGACCCACTCCCCCCCCCCTACTCATCCCAGCCCTCAGCAGTCCCAGGGCAGGGGATCAGGGACAGGATGGGATGGAGCCAGACCCTGAGTTTCCTGCCCGGTGGGTGCACCCCAAACAGGGCTGGGGGAGCTCATGGGTACCCCCCCCGGAGCTGGCAGGGGTTTGGGGGGAACGGAGCTGCCACGGAGGGGAGGGGGTGAGGGGGATTAGCTGGGTTCCCAGCCGTGGAGCGAGCAGCCAGCAGGGGACGGATGGGGACAGCAGCCGCCGGGGTCAATATTTGCTCCTTGAGCTGCTGCGCAAACACCGGGGGCTGGATCCGGATGTCCTGGGCACCGGCACCTCCGGGATCACGGCAGAGAGGAGCTCGGGGGTCACCCCAGCGCGGGCAGCCTCCCCGGCTCGCCAGCCACCGGTCCCAGCTGTCCCCTCGCTGAGCTGTCCCCTGGCACCCAACAGCCTCCTTGGTACCGCTGGGGAGGAAACTGAGGGACGAAGGGGAACAGCCAGGGCAGCAGAATGGAATGCAAGAGGGACCCCTCCCCTTCCCCCCCCCAAGGGAGAGGAGACCCCAGTGCAACCCACTCCCAGCCTGTCCTGCCTTGGCCACCTCTCTGGGGACAAAACACACCTAAAGCAGCGGCACAAACGCCCCCGGTGCCAACCCCTCCCCCCCCCCCGGTGACAACCCCCCCGGTGCCACAACCCCACCCCCAGTGCCACAACCCCCGGTGCCACAACCCCCACCCCCGGTGCCACAACCCCCCCCCGGTGCAACAACCCCCACCCCCGGTGCCCCAGCCCTGGCAACTGGGAGCCGCTCCCGGGGTGGCTTTGCCAGCCGCGAAGTGTATTGGAAAGGTCAGGGGGAGTGTGGGGTGGCCCCGGCCGAGACCCCCCCCCCCTCCCCCGCGTGTTTGGGGACGCGGTGGTGACATTGTCGGGGGGAGGGGGAGGCGGGGAAGGCCATTTGCGAGTTTGCCCAGCGCTGGTGCCAGCTGAGCTGCCAGATAAGGACACTGCAAACACCTCGTTTGCAGAGCCGTTAGGGAAGGTGCAAAGCCTCTCACCCCCGGGGGACGTGTGGCACCGCGGGGGGCAAATGGGACATGCGCCAGGCGGGGGGGGGGGGGACGGGGACAAAACACAGCTCAGGTGCCAGCTGTGTGCCCAGCGCTGCCGCTCTTCCTGGAGGTCACAGTGTTTGTGTGTGTCCCCCGGCTCTTGCCTTCCTCATCCTGCCCCTCGTCCCTGCCGTGCCCTGCATCCCATGGCACCAAAGATGGGGGGTGGGCAAAGCTGGGACCCAGAGCTGCTGTGACATGGTGCCTGGCAGGGTCCTGGCACCCACCAGCCTGAAGCATGAGTGGGTGCAAACCCAGGAACCAACCCCCCCTGTGGCACAGAGTCACTTGGAGCCCAACAGGCTGCTGGCACCCATCACCACCCTCACATAGGAGGCAAGGAGCCTGGGACCCCAAGCCTGCTGTGGCACAGAGTCACTTGGTGCCCAGCAGGCTGCTGGCACCCATCACCACCCTCACATAGGAGGCAAGGAGCCTGGGACCCCAAGCCTGCTGTGGCACTTGGTGAGTGCCAGCACCCTGGCACCCACCACCCCCAAGCTGTGTGGGGACAAACCCAGCAACCAAAGCCTGCTGTGGCACAGACCTGCTTGGTGCCTGGCGGGGTCCTGGCACCCAATACCACCCTGAAACATGATGGGGGGCTGGGGGGAAGACCTGAAAGTCTGGCAGGGACCCAGGGCACCCCAAACTGTACCCTGAGCTTGTGCTGGAGCCAAGCAGGCGCCGGAGCCAGACTGCCGGGAGGGGGCCGTTTGCTCTGGGGCTGGTGCCCGCAGCCAGGGGCAGGCTGGCAATTATGTTAATCCCTTAACCCCTGATTGCCTCCTCCTTCCTCATTAGGTGGGCAAACAGTTTTAGCAGCAGGGGGTGAGATAGGCACTGGGCTACAAATAAGCGGTGCCCCGGGTCCCCAAGCAAGCCACTCAGCGCCCAGGCAGCACCAGCAGCATGATGCCGACGTCCCCCGTCGCCCTCTGCCTCCTCGCCTGGCTGCTGCCAGCCGTCTCCGGCTCCCTCTGGGCATGGATGTACTCCTGCCCCAGCACCTGCCCCACGAAGCCACGCTGGGCAGGAGTGCCAGCCCCGGGAACAAGCCAGAGGAGGTGAGTCGAGGGGTGCCCACCCCGGGGTGTGGGGGTCCTGGGCAGAGGAGGAGAGGAGGAAGGGGCGCAGAGGCAGCAGGGGTGGGTGCAGGAGCAGGAGGGGAGTTCGCGGCCGGGGTGGGAGCAGGGCTGGGTGCAGGAGCAGGAGAGGAGTTTACGGCCGGGGTGGGAGCAGAATTTGCAGCCAGGGTTGCAGGAGGGACGGAGGCACAGGTTGGCAGCTGGGCTGGCAGCTGGGCTGGTGCCGGCTTTGCAGCCAGGGTGGGAGCAGGGGTGGGAAGAGGAGCAGGAAGGCAGAGCGGGAGCTGGGTTTGCAGCGGGGCGGGAGCAGGGCCGAGACCCGGGAGAGGAGGAAGGAGAGGAGGAGGGAGAGGAGGAGGGAGAGGAGGAAGGCGAGGAGGAATGAGAGGAGGAGGGAGAGGAGGAATGAGAGGAGGAGGGAGAGGAGGAGAGAGGAGGAGGGAGGGAGGAGGAGGAGAGGAGAGGAGGAATGAGGGAGAGGAGAGAGGGAGGGAGGGGGGAAGGGAGAGGGGAAGGGAGGGAGGGAGGAGGGAGGAGGAGGGAGGGGAGAGGGGAAGGGAGAGGGAAGGGAGGGAGGAGGGAGAGGAGGAGGGAAGAGGGGAACGGGGAGAGGAGCGGAGCGGGGAGAGGAGCGGAGCGGGGCCGGGAGCGGCGGGAGGGGCCGGGGGCAGGGCGGGCGGCGCCGGGCGCTCCAGTGGCGCAATCGGTCAGCGCGCGGTACTTATATGGCAGTTCGCGGAGCGATGCCGAGGTTGTGAGTTCGAGCCTCACCTGGAGCAGAGCTTTTGCCGCCTGCCCACCGCCCGCTTTTCTTTTCCCGAGGGACCCTCCCCCCCCACCCCGCCGAGGAAAAACCCTGGAGGGAATCCCCGTGGGAAGAGAGCTCCCCGGCGGCAGCTCAGGCTCAGCTCCCAGCCCTGCTCTGTGCCGTGGGAGCAGCGCCCCTGCGGCTGCTCCTTGCCCTGACCCAGAGGCAGGAATAGGGCGGGGATGCGGTCTGGGATGGGGCCAGGGATAGGATTTGGGATGGGGCCAGGGATGGGATCAAATCTGAGGTCAGGGATGGGGTTTGCAACAGAGTCAGCGGTGGGATCAGGTTAGAGGTCAGGAATGAGGTTGGGATGCGGTCAGGGATGAGACCAGGTTTGAGGTCAGGGAAAGGGTTTGGGGATGGGGTCAGGGATGGAGTCGAGGATGGGGTCAGTGACGGATCTTGGCGTGAAGTTAGGGATGAGTTCAGATTGGAGGCCAGAGATGGAATCAGGGTTGGGGTCTGACGTGCTGTGTCCCCCCCCTTCACAGGTGACTCCGTGCAGCCCGGGCACCCCCTGTGCCCACGGGCACTTCTGCGACGAGCACTTCGGGCTGTGCCTGCCCAGGCGCCCCGCGGGGCAGTACTGCCGCCGGGACACCCACTGTGCCCACGGCCTCCTCTGCATGTTCGGGAAGTGCCAGCAGCCCGTGCCCGACGGGCACGAAGGTGAGCAGGGGGCTGGGGGTGGGCGTGGAGAGGGAGGAACCCAAGGGACAGCCCCTCCCAGCAGCAGCTCCGGGAGCTGGGGGAGGCGACACTGATGGGCACCAACCCCTGGCATCATCTTCCAGCCGGGCACCCATCTCCGTGGCTGCCACTCTAGGGACAGGGTGCGGGGTCCCTCCTCCTCTAAACCCCCACCCTCTCCGCCCCGCCAGGAGCCCGGTGCCAGCGGGACGAGGACTGCGGCGCGGGCGGCTGCTGCGCCCGGCAGCACGGCGAGCGAGTGTGCCAACAGCGGCTGGCACTGGCCCAGAGCTGCCATGTGCCGCCCGGGGGGTTGGCCTTCAGCATCAACCAGATCTGCCCCTGCCAGGCTGGGCTGGTCTGCCGGCCCGGAGCACCCGCCAGAGAGTGAGTAGGGGGCTACCGGGCACCCACCGGAGCTGGGGAAGGGGGGATTGTGGGGTGCGCTCAAGTCGTGCCCTGGGTCTGGGGTGGGGGGTGGCAGCGGGGCAGGGTCCCGGGTGGCGCTGATGTGCCCTGTCCCCTGCGCAGGAAGGCGTTTGACTACCGGCCGGAGAAGAGCGAGTGGCGGTGCCGGCAGCCCTGAGCCGCTGCCCTGCCCTCTCCCCCTGCACAGAGCACGCCCGGAGCCCGCCGGGCACCCAACGCACCGGGCTGAGCCCGGCTGCTGCTGGCACCAGCACCCTGCCACCGGCACCCTGCCACCGGCTGGCAGGAGCCCTACGAACCCCCTGCGTCAGGAGCTGGGCAGGTCCCGGCCCCATCCCAAGTTTTAGCCTCAGGCAGCTGCCGAAGGCTCAGCCCAGGGAGAGATGTGAGTGGCACCGCCGAGCCCACACGGGTGGCACTACAGAGCTGAGCTGTGCCTGGTCTCAGCACTGCAGAGCCCAGGTGGTTGGCATCACAGAGCTGAGCTGTGCCCAGTCTCAGCTCTCCAGACCCCAGGTGGTTGGCACTACAGAGCTGAGCTGTGCCCAGTCTCAGCTCTCCAGACCCCAGGTGGTTGGCATCACGGAGCTGAGCTGTGCCCAGCCTCCACACTGTGGAGCCCTTGTGGGTGGCACTGCAGAGCTGAGTTGTGCCCAGGCTCAGCTCTCCAGACCCCAGGTGGGTGACACTGTGGAGTTGAGCTGTGCCTGGTCTCAGCTTTCCAGACCCCCCCCCCACGGGTGGCACTGCAGCCCCTGGGTGTGTGGCACCACAGAGCTGAGCTGTGCCTGGTCTCAGCTTTCCAGACCCCCACCACGGGTGGCACTGCAGCCCCTGGGTGATTGGCACCACAGAGCTGAGCTGTGCCTGGTCTCAGCTCTCCAGACCCCCCCACGGGTGGCACTGCAGCCCCCGGGGGTGTGTGCCCCCTCCCCAGCACAGACCCCACACCAGGCACAGCCAGGGCAGGTCTCACCAAAATGTTTATTACAAAGAACCAAGCGAGCAGGGTGAGACCCTCCCCCCCCCCTCCCCCTCCCCCTTCCTCCCCCTCTCCCCCCTGCCCCCCCCCTCCCCCCCAAAACTGAGAATGAATAAATAAAATACACTTTGTTGGGGCTTTAAATAAACCTTTGTGGAGTGACATAAATAGAGGGCAGCCTTCTGCCCACGGCGGGCGGGGTCTCGGGGTGGGGGGGGAGGAGAGGAGGGGGACGACCCCCACTGCCCAGATCCCAGCTGCCACGGGGGGACGGGGGGTGGGCAAACGCTGGGGCAGGAGGGTCTCAAAGCACTTGGCAGGCAGTGACACCGAGTTCCCCCCCCCCGCAAGGAAAAAGGGGAGGGGGGAAACTGAGGCACGCAACAGGCGGGGGGGGGGGGCTTGGCAGCGGCTGGGCGCCCCTGAGCCCCCCCCTAGCCCAGCCTGAGCTGGCAAAGTTGGTGGTCTGGGTAAGGCAGCGGCCCTGGGGACCTCCCCCCCCAGCATCATCATCGTCACCCCGGGGCGGGGGTGGGTAAGGGGCTGCCCCTTAGGCAGGGCAAAGCCAGCCCCGTGGGGAGGGGCCTCACCCTGGTGTGATTGGGGGGGGACGGGACACGACGAGGCATTGCCACCCCACAAGAGAAGGCAGTGGGCGTGCTGGGGGAACGGGGGGGGGACGGACAGACAGACGGACGGACAGACAGACACAGCTGGGCGGGGTGAGAGCAGACAGGCACGGGGGGTAAGTTTGGCACAGGGAAGGTTTGGGGTATTTTTCGGGGGGCAGGGGGCGGCGGGTACCCTCTCCCCACGGCAGTCCCAAGGGTCCCCCCCCCATGGCAGAGGGACCCCCTGGGTGCTGCCAGGGCAGGCCAGGGCTGGGCAGCTGTTAGCATGTGTTAGACCCCCTCAACACCCTCCCCCAAACTGGCTCAGATTTGATCCCCCCCCACACCCCCTCCCCAACCCTTCAGATCAGGCAGAGCCCCTCCAAGGCAGACACATGCAAACTGCACCCCCCCGAGGCGGGGGGGGGCACAGCCTGGGGCGGCTGGAGCCCCCCCAAACCCCTGCACACACGGCACACACATGCAACGCCCCCTCCCCGGGGGTGGAGAGGGCAGGGGGGCGGGACTGTGGGTCACAGCCCTTCAGGGGTGCAGGCACTGGCTTGGGGGCGAAACACACACAGCTGGCAGGGACCCCCTGCTGGCACGGCCAGGTGGCAAACAGCACCATGGAGAAGCAGGGGGGGGTCTGGAGGGGGGGCAGCCAGCAGGCAAGGGCTGGGTAGGCATCACGACCCCCACCCCCCCCATACCTGGGGGCAGGGGGAGGGGGACACCCCAGGCACAGGCAGAGCTCCCGGCGGGGGTCCCCTTTGGTCACTTGCCCCCGCGGTGGGGCGGGGAGGGCCCCGAGGCACCGTGAGATGCTGGGGGGTGGGCACGGGGAGCCCCGGGGCTAAGCAGGGGCCGCCCAGGGCAGGGCTGGGGGGGGCACAAAGGCATCAGCAGGGTCCCCCAAGCCCAAAGCCAGCGCTAGGATTTGGGGGCGGGGGGGGGGTATCCATCCCCTGCCTGCACCCCCCCCACACCCTAACGAGTGTAAACGTCCTGGCCCCAGCCCTCCGCCTCGCTCCTGCCCAGGGGCTCCGGCGGCTCGGGGTGGTCCCGGCCCTTCGCTCGGCCCCGCAGCCCCCGAGCCTCGCCCCCCTCCTCCTCCCAGGCGCCGGGCTGCTGGGGGCCGGGGGGGGCGCGGGGGCCGCTCAGGGGGGGTCCCGGCGGCTCCTCTTCGACGGGGTCCATCTCGACGTCCATGCAGCAGGAGTCGGGGGGCTCGGGGCCCCCCGGGCTCTCCGAGTCGAAGGTCTCCTGGCGGGGCAGGCTGCGGGGGGCCGGGCGGGCGGCCGGCTGGGGGGGTCGCGCCTGAGCGGGGCCCCCCGCCTCAGCGGGGCAGTGCCGGAGGCGGCCGGGCTCCCCCTCGTAGGGACCCTGGTTAGGAGAAGCAACCACACCGTGCAAGGACAGACGGACAGGCGGCCGGGGAGGGGTTAGTGGGGGAGGGGTTAGCCTGGCAGCTGGGGGGGAGGGGAGGGGGCACATGCGCTCCTGCCCAGCCTGGCCTGCACCCACCTGGCACTGCCCACTCGGGACAGGTCTCGGCCTGGTGATAGGGTGGGGAAGGGAGGGGGTTGGGGAGGAAGAGCAGTGTGGGGAGGGGGCTGCAGGGTGGGGGGCTGAACACCAGCAGTGTCGTCCCCCCCCCGCTGGCAGAATTAGCGACAGACACACAGGACACAGTCCCTCCTCTGCCTCCTGACCCGGGGGGGCTGCTGAGGACCCCCCCTCAGGCTCAGCACTGTGAAGCCCACAGTGGGATGGGGCTCTGCACTCGCTCCCCCCTCAGCCATCCCCCACCCACAGCACAACACCCAGGAAGCCCTCACTGCACCCACAGCCCCCGAGATCTGGAGAGGTGTGGGAGTGGGAGGGGGGTCCTGGCACAGAGGCACAGGGGAGACCTTCACTGCCAGGGGGTGATCGAGGGGGAAGAAGCCTGGGGGGGTGGTCTCCATCCTGGGATGCCCTGGGAGAGGGCAGAGACCCCAGGGGCACTCCGGCTCGGGGGTTGGCTCCAGCCCCAGGCAGGCAGCAGAGCCCTGGGGGAGCTCCAAGCCAGGGGGGAGCAGGTCCCCGGGGCGGGGGGCAACTTGAGACTGGGAGCAGATTGCCACGGGGGTGACCCCGGGGTGGTCCTGCCCCAGAGGGGCTGCAGCTTCCCAGGGTGACCCTGACCTCAAGGTGGCCCCAAACCAAGGGGGCTGCAGCTCCCCAGGGTGGGGAGCAGGTCCCTAGGGACAGTCCCACCTCAGAGGAGCTGCAGCCCCCCCGGGTGACCCCAACCCCAGAGTAGGGAGCAGGTCCCTAGGGAAGGTCCCACCTCAGAGGGGCTGCAGCCCCCCCCAGGGTGACCCCAACCCCAGAGTAGGGAGCAGGTCCCTAGAGATGGTCCCACCTCAGAGGGGCTGCAGCCCCCCCAGGGTGACCCCAACCCCAGGGTAGGGAGCAGGTCCCTAGAGGTGGTCCCACCTCAGAGGGGCTGCAGCCCCCCCAGGGTGACCCCAACCCCAGGGTGGGGAGCAGGTCCCTAGGGACAGTCCCACCTCAGAGGGGCAGCCCCCCAGGGTGACCCCAACCCCAGGGTGGGGAGCAGGTCCCTAGGGAAGGTCCCAGCTCAGAGGGGCTGCAGCCCCCCCCGGGTGACCCCAACCCCAGAGTAGGGAGCAGGTCCCTAGGGACAGTCCCACCTCAGAGGGGCTGCAGCCCCCCCGGGTGACCCCAACCCCAGGGTAGGGAGCAGGTCCCTAGGGACAGTCCCACCTCAGAGGGGCTGCAGCCCCCCAGGGTGACCCCAGTCCCAGGAGAGCTGATCCCAGGCACAGCCTTATCCCTGGGGGGGTTGGCTGCAGCCCCCCCTGGAAGGACCACAGCTGCCCAGGGTTCTGTGTGTGTGTGTGTGTCCCAGGCTGTTCCCACTGCCGGGGGGCGCCGGGGAGCATCCCGGACGCGGCAGGGCTGGGGGCCGGGGGCGGGGCGGGGGGAGGGGCAGCGTGCGCGCGGCTGGGGGAGGGGTCGTCCCTGCTGCCTCCTCACAGGGCGTGCTCCTCGACGGGCGCGGGGGGGCTGGGGGTGGTCTCGGCGCCCCCACGCCCCCAGAAGCCCAGGTTCCTGCGCAGGGAGGTCAGGACCTGTACCTGCAGGTTGGAGACCGGCGCGGGGCTGGCGGCCAGCGCGGCCGTGGCCATGGTGCGGTTGAGCAGAGGGTTGGGGGGGTTGCTGCTGGGGGGGTGTGTGGCCTTCCAGTAGGCCTCCAGGTACTCAGCCAGGTGCTCACAGGCCTCCTCCAGCTGGTTCTCGTCCAGCACGATGTCGAACATCTCCTGGGGGAAGGGTGGGGGGCAAGGGGAGGGGGGAGCTGGGAACTAAGGCGGAGTCTGTGGAGCAAGGTAGGGGTCAAGGGACCAGGGAGAGGCTTTGGGACCGAGGGTGGAGCCTAGGGACCAAGGATGGAGCCTAGGGACCAAGGATGGAGCCTAGGGACAAGGGAGAAGCTTTGGGACCAAGGGTAGAGCCTAAGGACCAAGGTGGAGCCTAGGGACTAGAAAGAGGCTTCTGGACCAAGGATGAAGCCTAGGGACCAGAAAGAGGCTTCTGGACCAAGGATGAAGCCTAGGGACCAGAAAGAGGCTTCTGGACCAAGGATGAAGCCTAGGGACCAGAAAGAGGCTTCTGGACCAAGGATGGAGCCTAGGGACCAAGGATGGAGCCTAGGGACAAGGGAGAAGCTTTGGGACCAAGGGTAGAGCCTAAGGACAAGGGGAGCCTTTGGGACTAGAAAGAGGCTTCTGGACCAAGGTGGAGCCTAGGGACCAGAAAGAGGCTTCTGGACCAAGGATGGAGCCTAGGGACCAAGGTCAAACCTATGGACTAAGGTGGGATTAATGGACCAGGGAGAGGCTTCTGGACCAAGGCTGGAGCCTATGGACCAAAGGTGGAGTCAAAGTGGAGCCTTAGGGCCCACGGTGAGGCCAACGGACCAGAGTGAGGTTTCTGGACCTGAGGTGAAGCCTATGGACCAGGGAGGGGTCGGTGGGGCAAGGAGAGGCTTCTGGACCAGGGTGGAGCCCGGGGACCGGGAGCCCGGGGACCGAAGGTGGAGCCCGGGGACCGAGGGTGGAGCCCGGGGACCGAGGGTGGAGCCCGGGGACCGACCGGGGACCGAGGTGGAGCCCGGGGACCGAGGGTGGAGCCCGGGGACCGAGGGTGGAGCCCGGGGACCGAGGGCGGAGCTCCCGGAGCCTGTGGTCCGAGCTGGGGAGGCAGGAGGAGCATTTGGCCTCCCGAGGGTCGGGGTGGGGCTGCGCAGGGCCAGGGCAGGGCAGGAGGTGGCACACTCACGGGGGGGCACTGTGCCAGCTTGTCAGAGGCCACCATCTGCACGTTGAGATGCTTGGCCTGGGACTTGCCTCGGGACTTCACCAGGCGCTGCAGGACCTGGGGCGGGAGAGGACACAGCCCCGGGGGTGGCCGCAGGGACCCGGCCCCCAGCCGACCCCCACGCCCCCTCCCCGCCCACCCTGCGGGGGGGCTGCACCCACCTTGGGGGAGGTGATCTTGATGTAGACGATGATGGGGGCCAGGGAGGTCTTGGCCAGCTGGGCCGGGTGGTTGATGGTGTCGGCGTCCAGGGCCACCAGCTGCAGGGTCCTGGCCAGCTCGAAGATGCGCTCGGTCTCGCTCTGCACCTCGGCTGCCAGGGCAGGGACACAGCCAGGGTCAGGGGCACAGGGTGGGCAGGGGGAGAGGGGATGCTGGGGGGGCAGCCTCTGGGAGGTGTGGTGAGGGTAGGGGCGAGGCCAGGAGAGGTCTGGCGCTGGGAGGTGGCCGCTCCGATGTCAGCCCAGCCCCCCCAGGGACTGGCAGGAGGGAGGTGGCAGTGGGCTCCCAGCACTGTCACCTGGGGGGTGAGGAAGGGGTAAAGCTCCTGCCCTCCCCCCCCCACCCCCCTCCAGAGACCACCACCACCACACACACTTGGGGTGGGGGCTCAAGGTGGGGGCTGTGTGACCAGAGGGTCCCCAACCCCTCAGGCTCTGCCCAGGAGGACAAAGCTTGGTCGTGGGCAGGGGGATCCAAGGGGACAGGTCCCAGACTGTCCCTCGTTGGAGGGGGGGATGAGGTGGGGTGGGTGGGGGGGCTGCCAGGGGTCCCGGTGGGTCCAAGCTACATACCCAAGACATCTGTATCAGGAGCAGGGGAGGAAGGAGGAAGCAGCACGGAGGGGAAGAAACCCAAAGGGAAGGAGAAAAGGAGGGAAACAAAAGAAAAGAAAGAAAGAAACAAAACCACAGCAGAGAGAAGATAAAAGGGGGGAGAGAGAAACCAGCTCAAACCAGCCAGGGGGCTCCAGGACACCCCCAACCCCCCCGGGAGCAGTCACCCCCCCCACGGACCCCCTCCTCCCACAGACCTCACCCCCAGGAGCTGCACCCTGCTGCAGGTGGAACCCAGGAGGGATGGGGAGGGGGAGAGGGAGAAGGAGAGAATGAGGATAGGGAGAGGGAGGGGGAGAGGGAGGGGAATGGAGGATAGGGATGGGGAGGGGGATGGGGATGGGGATGGGGAGGGGAAGGGGGATAGGGATGGGGAGAGAGGGATGGGGAGGGGGGGATAGGGATGGGGAGGGATAGGGATGGGGAGGGGAAAGGGATAGGGATGGGGAAAGGAAGGGGATAGGGATAGGGATGGGGAGGGGATGGGGATAGGGATGGGGATGGGGAGAAAGGATAGGATAGGGATGGGGAATGAGGATAGGGATGGGGAATGAGGATAGGGATGGGGAGGGGGATGGGAATGAGGATGGAGAGAGGGAGGGGAATGAGGATGGAGAGGGGAAGGGGGATTGGAATGAGGACAGGGATGGGGACGGGGATAGGGATGGGGATAGGGATAGGTTCAGGAGGGTGCAAGGCTGATACAGATGGAGGCTTGGGGGGCTGAGGAGGCTGCAGGGCTGATACAGATGGAGGCTTGGGGCTGGGGTGGGGGCTGTGGGGGGGTGGTCAGCGCGGGGCGGGGCAGGGGGCCCCTTACCCAGGCTGGAGCGGGTGCTGGAGCGCTCGATGATGGTGTGCTTGCTGGGGTTGTTGAGCACCGAGCGCTTGGCCAGCGAGATGTCAGCGGTCACCCGCGTGATGGAGATCCTGCGACAGCCACAGGGGGGCGCTGGGGAGCAACCGTGGCGTGCACACCCCCCCAGACCACCCCCGACCACCCCCGGGACCCTTCTGCCATCCGCTTCCTTCCGACCCCGGCGCGCAGGGAGCCACAGGAAAGCTCCTCCCGGAGACCCCTCCCCAGCAACGGCAACGACCACAGGCGAGGGCTGAGGCTCTGCCACGGGGTTAGGGGTTCCCCATGGGGTTAGAGGGGGGGTTAGGGGATCCTCATGAGGTTAGAGGGGGTTAGGGGTTCCTCATGGGGTTAGAGGGGGGGTTAGGGGCTCCCCATGGGGTTAGAGGGGGTTAGGGGTTCCTCATGAGGTTAGAGGGGGTTAGGGGCTCCCCATAGGGGGGTTAGGGGTTCCTCATGAGGTTAGAGGGGGTTTAGGGGATCCCCATGGGGTTAGAGGTTAGGGGGGGGTTAGAGGGGAGTTAAGGGTTCCCATGAGGTTAGAGGGGGTTAGGGGTTCCTCATGGGGTTAGAGGGGGTTAGGGGTTCCTCAAGGGGTTAGGGGTTAGAGGGGGTTAGGGGTTCCCCATGGGGTTAGAGGGGGTTAGGGGATCCCCATTAGAGGGTTAGAGGGGGTTAGGGTTCCTCATGAGGTTAGAGGGGGTTAGGGGTCCCCATGGGGTTAGAGGGGGTTAGGGGTTCCTCATGGGGTTAGAGGGGGTTAGGGGCTCCTCTCATGGGGTTAGAGGGGGTTAGGGGCTCCTCATGAGGTTAGAGGGGGGGTTAGGGGCTCCCCATGGGGTTAGAGGGGGGGTTAGGGGCTCCTCATGAGGTTAGAGGGGGGGTTAGGGGATCCCCATGGGGTTAGAGGGGGGGTTAGGGGTTCCTCATGAGGTTAGGGGGGGGTTAGGGGATCCCCATGGGGTTAGAGGGGGGTTAGGGGATCCTCATGGGGTTAGAGGAGAGTTAAAGGTTCCTCATGAGGTTAGAGGGGGGGTTAGGGGTTCCTCATGGGGTTAGAGGGGGGGTTAGGGGCTCCACATGGGGTTAGAAGTCTCCCCTGCCATGGGGTTTGGGGTCCTTCATGGGGTTAGGGGCTCCCCATGGCATTAGAGGTGGGGTTAGGGGCTCACCATGAGGTTAGAGGGAGGGTTAGGGTCTCCTCATGGCATTAGAGGTGGGGTTAGGGGCTCCCCATGGGGTTAGAGGTCCCCCACCATGGGGTTTGGGATCCTTCATGGGGTTCCCCATGGGGTTAGGGGTCCCCACAGGATGTTTGGGGGTCTCTATGTGGTGTTAGAGGTCCCCTTCCACAGGGTTAGGCCCCCTGGTGGGATTAGGGGGTCTCCATGGTGTTAGAGGTCTCCCCCCCAAGATGGTCAGGGGGTGTCCATGGGGGTCAGAAGTCCTCACATCACATCTGGGGCCCTGCATGTGGTGTCCCCAGAGGATGAGGAATCCTCCATGGGGTTTAGAGACCTCCTGTGGTCTTTGGGGTTACTCCCTGGGTCAGGGGGGGTATCTCCACAGGGGGAGGGGTCCCCCCCGTGGGAGCAGGGTCCCTGCTGTGGTGCCAGGGGCGCCCTGGCAGCCTCACCTGCCATCGAAGCGATGCTTCAGGAAGTCAAAGAGAGCTTTCTGCATCATGTCTGTGACCTGGGGGGAGGGAGGGAGGGAGGGGGGCAGAGGATGGGGCTGGGGTCCCCTGCACACCACACCCCCACCCCCACCCCCCCCCCGCGGCCCCTCGTTGTTCCTCACCTCGTAGCCCTTCAGCGAGGGCCCCACCAGGATGATTGGCCTCATGGAGGGCACCACGTCATAGGGGGGCACATGCTCAGCCTGGGGGGGCAAGAGCCGGGGGTCAGCAGGGCTGGGCTGGGCTGCGGGGGGGCACACACACACACACACACACACACCGGGGGGGTGCACTCAGCTTCGCCCCCCCGGGGGACAACGCTGGGCAGAAGGGGTTGGGGGGCGCGGGGGGGGGGGGTGGGATTGCAAGCAGGGGGAGGCCCCCAACCCCCCCAAAGCCCCTCCCTGCGAGCCCTCCCGGGGGGGTCCTGACGCTACTCACCGATTTCTGCTTCTGCTTCGCTACGTCCCGTGGGGGCCGGGGGTGGGGGGGCGAGAGAAGACAAACAAGGCATGCGTGTTACCCGCGGGCACCGCAGGGGGCGCCGAGCCGGGCTGGGGGCGCCGAGCCGGGCTGGGCAGGGGGCACCGAGCTCGGCTGGGTGGGCACCAAGCGGGGCTTGGGCAGGGGGCACCGAGCCGAGCTGGGCAGCACACCGAGCCAGGCTGGGCAGGGGGCACCGAGCTCGGCTGGGTGGGCACCCAGCGGGCTGGGCAGGGGGCACCGAGCCGAGCTGGGCAGCACACCGAGCCAGGCTGGGCAGGGGGCACCGAGCCGGGCTGGGCAGCGCACCGAGCCGAGCTGGGCAGCACACCGAGCCAGGCTGGGCAGGGGGCACCGAGCCGGGCTGGGCGGCTCGGCTAGGTGGGCACCAAGCGGGGCTTGGGCAGGGGGCGCCGAGCCGGGCTGGGCAGGGGGCGCCGAGCCGGGCTGGACAGGGGGCGCCGAGCCGGGCTGGGCAGGGGGCGCCGAGCTCGGCTGGGTGGGCACCAAGCGGGGCTTGGGCAGGGGGCACCGAGCCGAGCTGGGCAGCACACCGAGCCAGGCTGGGCAGGGGGCACCGAGCCGGGCTGGGCAGGGGGCACCGAGCTCGGCTGGGTGGGCACCAAGAGGGGCTTGGGCAGGGGGCGCCGAGCCGGGCTGGGAGCACACCGAGCCGGGCAGGAGGCACCGAGTCAGGCTGGGCGGGCACCGAGCCAGGCTTGGGCAGGGGGCACCGAGCCGAGCTGGGCAGCACACCGAGCTGGGCAAGGGGCACCGAGCCGGGCTTGGGCAGGGGGCGCCGAGCCGAGCTGGGCAGGGGGCGCCGAGCCGAGCCGGGCAGGGGCACCGAGCTCGTCTGGGCTGGAAGGGATCCAGAATGCTTGGGTAGCCCCCGAGGGGATGCCCCAGGGGACTCATGTCCCACTTTGAGGGGGGATACCCCTCGGGACTCGTGTGTCCCCCCCCTCGGGGAATGCCCCCAAAGAGCATCCCCCTGCCCGTTGTTAGATCTGGGGGGAGGCAATGGGGAACTCCGGAGCGGGATGGGGGGAGGTGACAGAGGGCACTTCGCCGTCTCTCCTCCTCACCTCCGCCCCCCAAGGTGGTCTGCTTGCCCCCCACAAGCTGCTGCAGACCGCCCCCCCGCCCCGGGCTGTGGTTGCGTGCCCGAGCCCCCCCCAGTTCCTGCCCGGTTGTAGGGGGTTGGAATGGTCCATTCCCAGTCGCGGGGGGAGGCGAGACGCGGGCAGTGCTGGCACACACCATGCGCACGGAGGGGGGGGGGGACAGGCATTTGGGGGGGGGAGGGGGCACGGACTGATCCATCCCACGGACCATGGGTGGGCACAGCCACAGACTGATCCATCCCATGGATCTTGGGGCGGGGGGAGGATCAGATATGGACTGATCCATCCCATGGACCACAGGGGGATGCAGCCGTGGCCACATCCATCCCATGGATGGTTTGGGGAGGGTCAGCTATGGATGGATCTATCCCCATGGACCACGGCGGGGGGGAGGAGATAGCCATGGATGGATCCATCCCGAGGGACCACAGGGGCTGGATCTGTCCATGGCACTGATCCATCCCAGGGACCATGCTGGGGAGATCCATCCCTAACATTCCATGATTGATCCATCCCAGGGACCACAGGGGGGATGCAGCCCTGGCTGGAGCCATCCCAGGGACCACAGGGGGGATGCAGCCCTGGCTGGAGCTATCCCAGGGACCACAGGGGGGATGCAGCCCTGGCTGGAGCCATCCCAGGGACCACAGGGGGGATGCAGCCCTGGCTGGAGCCATCCCAGGGACCGCAGAGGGGATGCAGCCCTGGCTGGAGCCATCCCATGGTCCATGGCAGGAGGATCAATCCACACTACCACAACTGCCCCATCCCATGGCTCATGGTGGGAGGCAGCCACAGCCTGACCCCCAACCCCTTCCATGGAGCCAAGCCCCCTGCCCCCTGCCCTGCTCATGCCCATGCTGGGGCTTGGTGCCAGCCAGGCAGGGGGGGCAGGGGCAGGGTGGCCCTGCCAGCTCCCCCCCCAGGCAGTGTTAGGGCAGGCAGGGTGCAGCAGGCGAGCGGCTGGGGGGGTGGGGGGTGGGTTGGAGGGGGTCTGGGGGGGGATTGTTACCTTCCTAAAGAAGGGGATGCGCTTGGAGTGGGCAGGGGGGGTGGTGACACTGCTCACGCTACTCTTAGGGGAGCGCTGGGCCTCCATGGCCTCCTCCTCCTCCTCTAACTCATCAGGGTCAAAGGCAAAGCTAGGCATGTCCAGGCCACCTGGGGAGGGGGGCAGGCAGCCAGGGAGAGGTGGGGAAGGGGGTGGGGGAGGAGAGAAGAAGAGTGATAATGGAGATGGAAGAAGGGAGAAATGGAGCTGAGGGGGCTGGGAAGAGAGGGGGAAGGTGGAAGGGAAGAGAGGGGGAAGGTGGAAGGGAAGAGAGGGGGAAGGTGGAAGGGAAGAGAGGGGGAAGGTGGAAAGGGATGGGAAGAGAGGGGGGAAGGTGGAAGGCTGGGAAGAGAGGGGGAAGGTGGAAGGAAGAGAGGGGGAAGGTGGAAAGGGATGGGAAGGGACAATGGAGAGGGAAAAGGGAGAAATGGAGCTGAGGAGGCTGGGAAGAGAGGGAAGGTGGAAGGGAAGAGAGAGGGAAGGTGGAAGGAAGAGAGAGGGAAGGTGGAAGGGAAGAGAGAGGGAAGGTGGAAGGGAAGAGAGAGGGAAGGTGGAAGGGAAGAGAGAGGGAAGGTGGAAGGGAAGAGAGAGGGAAGGTGGAAGGGAAGAGAGAAGGAAGGTGGAAGGGAAGAGAGAAGGAAGGTGGAAGGGAAGGGAGGGGATGAAAAGGAGAAGCAGGGGAGAGGGTCCCCAGGGGATGGGGGTGGTTGCACCCTCCTGCCTGCACCCAGGGGGAGCTGTGGACAAGGGGTGGGGGGGGTGGGGGGTTACCCAGAGGGGATGGGGAAGGACCCTCCCCCCACCCCGCCCCCAAGGCTGGAGCTGCCCTGCTGAGGCCAGGGCCGAGGGGACCCCCGGACACCCTTACCGCTGGCCGGGGGGGTGGGCCGGCGAGTTCCTGTCACCACGTCCCCCAGGCTGGAGCTGGAGTTGTCCCCAGACTTGCTGGATGGGAGCAGAGAGAGCAGAGGTCAGGGGGCTGGGGGCGGTCCCTCACTCCGGAGGGGCTGGAGCAGGGCCAGAGAAGGACAACGAAGCTGGGGAAGGGTCTGGGGAACAGGGCTGGGGAGGAGCAGCTGAGGGAGCTCGGGGGGAGGGTTCAGCCTGGAGAAGAGGAGGCTGAGGGGAGACCTCCTGGCCCTCTGCAGCGCCCCCGAGAGGAGGCTGGGAGCCAGGCTGGGCTCTTCTCACCCGCAGCAAGCCAGGGGACAAAAGGAAACCTCCGCAGGCTGCAGCGGGGGAGGAGGTCCAGCTCGGAGGCGAGGAACAAATCTCCTCCCAGCAAAGGCTCCCAGGGGCTGGAGGAGCGGGGGTGGTGCAGCCCCCACCCCCTGGGGGGCGTCCCGAGGCCGGGTGGATGTGGTGCTGGGTTGGCAGCGGTGTGGTTGGGAGCCCTGGGGTGAGCGGCTGGGGCCCGCAGCAGCTCCAAAGCTCTCTCCCAGCCTCAGCAGCTCCACGCAAGGGGCGGGCGAGCTGGGGCTGGGGGCACCGGGAGAAGCTGCGGGGGGGGCTCGGCAGGAGGCTCACCTGGAGGTCAGGCGGCTCTGCCTCATCTTCTGCTCCTGCAGCAGCCTCATGTTCTCCAGCTTGACAGGGCTGGGGATGAAGCCAACCTCGCAGCCCTCCTTCACCAGCCGCCCGATCCACCAGTCGTTGTTGTACTTCTGCAGCGGGCAGGGCACGCCTGAAACCGACCCCCCGGCCCCGAGCCCAGGCTGCCCCCCAGCCCCCTCCCCTCCAAGCCGCCCCCGGCAGCCGCCCCCCTCGCTGCCCACCTCCTTGATGTGCAGGAAGTCCTTGGGCTCGAAGCAGATGGCCAAGCCCTGCACCGGCACCTCGTCGGCGGCCGAAGGGTTGTAGCCCACGTTGGTCCGCACGGCGAAGGCCACCGGCTTGGTCTGTGCCCAGGGGGAGGGGTCAGCAGCAGAGCCCCCACCCCGCCAGGACACACAGATCCCACCCCCCAAACCGCAGCACGGCCTCATGCCGGGGATGGGGATGGAGCTCAACCTGGCTGCAGCCTCCTCCCAGCGAGATGTAGAGGCCAAGGAGGTCTCCCCTGAGCCTCCTCTTCCCCAGGATGAAGCCCCCAGCCCTTCCCTCAGCTGCTCGCCCCCAGCCCTGCTCGCCCCCAGCCCCTTCCCCAGCTGGGCTCCGTGGCACCACCGCTCCGCCAGGGGCCGGGCTGGGGCACTGCGGCCGCCGCCGCTCAGGAGCTAATGAGGGCTCATTAGCTAATTGGTTTGGCTCGATGGGTGCCCGCCCGAGGCGAGAACCCAAGCGGCTGAGCTCCCAGCGCCGCCCGGTAGAGCCTTTTGCTGAGGGGGGCTGAGGCCAGCGCTGGCGGAGGGGGGCGGCGAGGGAGGATGCTGCGGGGATGGAGAGCAGTGGCAGCACCGGGGGAGGGGTCCCGGTGAGTGGGGCCAGCCCCATCCCATCGGGTGGGTGGCAGGGGCTGGGTGGGTGTCAGGGGGACCTGTGTGCACCCAGGGAGGGGCTGGGTGGGTGTCAGGGGCTGGGTGGGCAGCAGGGGCTGGGTGGGTGTCAGGGGTGCCTGCATACACCCGGGAGGGGCTGGGTGGGTGTCAGGGGTACCCGGTGCACCCGGGGAGAGGCTGGGTGGGCAGCAGGGGCTGGGTGGGTGCACCCGGGGAGGGGAGGGCATGCTGGAGGGGGGTGGGAGGGGGGGTCTCCATGCCAGCCTCCCACCTTGGCTTTCTCCAGCTGTGCCATGGCCTGGCGCTCAGCCTCCTTGCGCAGGGCCTCCCTGTCCTCCTCCAGCGACACATCCGAGTCGGAGGGGCGGCTGGTGTAGGACTCTGCTGAGCCCTGGGGGGGGGGCGGTGTCAGGGGGGAGGGGCTCAACCTGTGCTGCCCCCTCCCAGACCCATCCCACCCCACCCCGAAGCCGAGCCCCCAGCCTGAGCCCGCGGGCTGCACCCACCAGGACCCTGCCCCTCGGCGGGGTCGGTGCCCATCGGGGGGGTGGCCTCCCCCTGGGCACCGCCCCCCCCACGCCGAGGGGCGCTGCCCCCTCCCGGCCTGGCAGGGGCAGCCCTGGCATCGCGGCAGGGTTAGGGCAGGCCGAGGGCTGCCGCAGCTGTCGCCGGCGCTCCGGCAGGGGAGGTGACAGCGGCTCCGGTCCCCGCTGCCGCTGGGAGGGCCGCAGGGACCACCCCCCAACCGCCCCCCCAGCCCCGAGCCTGCCCGCAGCCCCCCGGCTGTGTGCCCCCAACCCCAGCGAAGGGCAGGGAGGGGACAGTGCTGTCCCCCCACCCAAAAGGGTCCCACGGCAATGGGGGCTGTGGGGTGGCTTGGGGTCACCCCAGGACAAGGCTGGAGCTGGGGGGGGCGGGGGGGATTGGAGACCACCCCCCACCCCCCCTTTTCAATCCCCAGCTCCCCCCCCAGGGGGGCAATGCAGGGCCCCAGGGCATCCCCCAGCCCCCGGGGCCGTGGGTGCTGGGGGGCAGGGTGAGGACATCAATGACTTGGGGCTGGGGGCTGCTGGCCCCCAGCCCCTCTATAACCCCACCAGAGCCCCCCCCAAGGCTGTAGGACCCCCCCACCCCCTTCCCCTTCCATTCCACTCAGCAGGAAGGTGGTGTGGGGGGCACACTCCTTCACACAAGCCCCTGCCATGGGGCAGCAGCCCCCCAGGAGCCCCCTCCCCAAAAGCCAGGGGGCAGAGCCCAGCTCCCCCTTCCCCCCCCCCCCCCCAACTCCTGCTGCAGCTCCTGGGGGGGGGTCTGAGCCCCCAGCGCCATGGCGAGACTGCAGCTGCCTTTGGGGAGGGAGGGGTCACCGGGGGGGAGGGTCATCCAGGCACGACGCCCTCCCCCTGCAGCCCCCACGGATCCCCCCAGCTGCCTGGGACCCCCCCCTCCAACCAGCCCTGGAGCCGAGGGGGATCCCACGGCGAGGGCAGAGCCGGCAAGCAGGGACAGGAGGGCGGCAAGGGGGGGGGGGGGGGGCGCGCAGTGGGTGCTGGGGGTCGCAGGGCCTGGGAGAGGGGAGGGGGGGGCGTGGGGTGGGGGGGCACAGGCTCACCGGGGCGGCCGGGTGGTCTTTGCCGGCTAGCTCCATGCTGGCAGGGCTGGGGGCGAGAGGGTCGGCTGGGAGCGGGGCTGGGGCGCCCGGGGGTCAGGTTTCAGCCCTGGGTATATTTAGCCGGGTGCCGGGCAGGGGGTGGGGGCCGGGGGCAACAGGGGCTGCTGCCAAGCCAGCAGCCCGCCCCGAGGGACAGGGCTGGGGAGAGTGGCTTCGGTGCCAGCTGGGCGCTGCCAGGGCTGCGTCCCCTGCCCGGCGCTCTCAGGAGGGGGTGGGAAGCCCTGGGGAGGGGGCACAGGACCCCAGATAGGGGAGGGAGGAGGGGAGGGGGGGAGGGAGGTGGGGAGGGGGGGACGGGTTGGGGGAGGAGGGGAGGGAGGTGAGGAAGGACTCCCCCCCCCAGCACTGATTGCAGGACGGAGGAGGGATGTGGGGCACAGCCTTGGTGCCAGCTGGGCACTGCCAGGGCTGTGTCCCCTGCCCGGCGCTCTCAGGAGGGGGTGGGAAGCCCTGGGGAGGGGGCACAGGACCCCAGATAGGGGAGGGAGGAGGGGAGGGGGGGAGGGAGGTGGGGAAGGACTCCCCCCCCCCAGCACTGATTGCAGGACGGAGGAGGGATGTGGGGCACAGCCTTGGTGCCAGCTGGGCACTGCCAGGGCTGCGACCCCCAGGAAGAGCTGGGAACCCTTGGGGGGGGGGAGGTGTTTCCAGACCCTAAACAGAGGGGAGGAGACCCCCCCAGCACCCACCGCAGGGCAGAGAGCCTTTGGGGGGGGGGACACACACAAGCAGGTCCTGCTCAGCCACTCCAGGACCCACATCCCCCCCGGGGCTCGCTTCGCTTCGGCTGCTAACCAGGACCACCCCCCGCCCCGCTCGGATCCTGGGGGGGGGGGGAAAGGGACTCCAGGGGCAGGCAGGTGCCCAGGACCCCCTCGGGAGGGGGTGGGGGGTGGGCTGTGCCCCCTCCCCCCGCAGCTCACCTGCCGGACGAAGCTGTTGGAGGTGGTGTCGGAGGAGGTGCTGCCGTCCGAGCGCTTGAAGCGACTCTTCCGCCTGCTGTACTTGCCCTGGGAGGGGGGCAAAGGGGGCAGGGGGCAGCGCTGGGACCCCCCCAGGAGCAGAGCTGGGGCGGGAGGGGGGCTACATACACACAGCTCTGCCCCCAGCCCCTCCCCCCCCCGGCTCCATCCAGCCCCGAGCGGGGGGGGAGGGAAGGGAAACTGAGGCAGGGAAGGGGCTGGGGCTGTGCAGCCCCCCCCAAAGGACCTCGCTTTGTTTTATCTCGGGGGCGCCCTGGATCTGTGCTCCCATGGATAGCAAACTGGGGGTGGGGGGGGCTGTTGGGACCCCAAACACTGACCTCATTTCCCCCCGCGCCCCCTCCTCCCCCTATGCCAAACTGGAGTTCAACCGCGGGGCGGGGGGGAGGCTGCTGGGGGGCACCCTCGTCGCACCCCCCCCAATCAGCGTGGGCACCGCCGTGGGGCACACCCGTGGGCACACCCCCGCAGGCAGCACTGCCGGCTGCCAACCCCCTGCCCCAAACGGACCCCCTGCCCCCAAAACTCCCCCAGTGCCCTCTGGCAGCAGCACCTTCGGGGCCCCGGGGGGGGGGGGTCGCTGTCACCTCCGTGGTGTCTCAGGGGACAGCTGGACCCAGCTGCCACCCAGCCCGGGGGGGGCTGCTCCCCACGCAGGGACACCCCCAGGGTATTTTTAGCTCCTTTGTGCCCCCCCCTCCCTCAACCTCAAACCCCCGGGAGCAGCCGGGGGTAGCACTGCCGGGACGTGGTGACAAATGACCCCAGGGCTGCGGGGGGGGGCCACACACCAGGGGGGGTTGGGGGGCCCACAAGAGCCCCCCCCGGAGACACCCACCTGAGGATGAAGTATTTTTTTTGGGGGGGGGGGGTCTCCCAGCCCTGTGGGTCCAGATCCTGTCCCACCCCCTCCCCCCAAAACTGTCCTCCCCCCACTCAGGCTGGGATTGGGGGTGGGTTGGGGTCTGTCCCAATGCGGGGGGCACTGAGTCTCCCTGGTGGCTCCCCTGCAACTGGGACCAGTTTGGGACACATCTCCCCCCCCCCAGACCCCTAGACCCCAGGGTAAAGAGGAGGGGGCGGGGGGGAGGGGGGGGCAGGAGAGTTTTCCCAGTGCCTAAAAGTTTCCCACCCTGGGGGGGGGGCCCAAAACTTGGGGGGGGAAGCAGTAAGACAGCAAGCAGTATACCACCCCCCCTTTTCATGCACCCCCCCCTTTTCATGCACCCCCTCCCCCTTTTCATGCACCCCCACCCCCTTTTCATGCACCTCCCCCAAAGCTATGCACCCCCCCCCCTTTCATCCCCCTCCCCTGCTGCTTTGGGGGGACACCCCTGCCCCCCCCATCCCCCGGCCTGGGGGATGGGGAGGGTTGGTTATGGATTATTTGGGTCCCCCTGCTTATAGCTGGGGGCTTGGTTCTGGGGGAAGAGGTTATTTGGGGTCCCCCTGGTTACTGGGGGAGCTGGTGGGGGGCTTTTGGGGGACTTACTAATGGACTGGGGGAGTTTGGTTTGGGGGTGGGGAGGAGGTTATTTGGGGTCCCCCTGCTTATAGGGGAGGGGCGCTGGTTAGGGGTGGGGGGCTGCAGGGGGTCCCCCTGGTTATAGCTGGGGGAGCTTGGTTCTGGGGTGGGAGGGAGATTATTTGGGGTCCCCCTGCTTATAGCTGGGGGGAGCTTGGTTCTGGGGGAAGAGGTTATTTGGGGGTCCCCCTGCTTATGTCTGGGGGGGGAGCTTGGTTATGGGGTGGGGGGCTGCATTTGGGGGTCCCCCCTGCTTATGGGGAGCTAATGGACTGGGGGGGAGTTTGGTTTGGGGGTGGGGAGGAGGTTATTTGGGGGTCCCCCCTGCTTATAGCTGGGAGGGGCGCTTGGTTAGGGGTGGGGGCTGCATTTGGGGTCCCCCTGCTTAGGGGGAGCTAATGGACTGGGGGAGTTCTTTGAGGGGGAGCTTGGTTCTGGGGTGGGGAAGGAGTTATTTGGGGTCCCCCTGCTTATAGCTGTGGGGAGCTTGGTTAGGGGGTGGGGGCTGCATTTGGGGGCCCCCCTGCTTAGGGGAGCTAATGGACTGGGGGAGGGAGTTCTTTGAGGGGGGGGAGCTTGGTTCTGGGGTGGGGAGGGAGTGATTTAGGGGTCCCCCCTGCTTAGGGGGAGCTAATGGCTGGGGGAGGTTGGTTATGAGGTGGGAGGGGGTCGATGTGATTCAATTATGGGATGGAGGGTGGGGGATTAGGGGAAGGGGAGATGTGGGGTTTAACCCCATGGATTCCTCCATCGCTGCTGCAACGGCAATGGAGGAATCCATGGGGTTAAGCCCCCTCCCCCCCCTTCAATTCCCGTTGCGAGAGGTGGGGGGTGGTGGGGAGGGGGTCCCGGCGAGGGGGGGTCACCTGGAGGGTGGCGTTGTCGAAGACGTCCATCTGGATGTCCTGGGTTGAGCTGTAAGGGGTCCGAGCCATTCCCCCTTCCCGAACCATGGAGCTCGCTGGGTTCCCTTCCCTCTATCCCGGGGGAGGGGGAGAGGGGGAGAGAGGGGAGGTGGGAGGTGGAAGAGGGGAGGGTCGAGGAGGGGAGAAGGGGCGGGGGTGGGGGGTGGGGGGAAAGAGCACGGAGAGATAAATGATGACGATGGAAGCCCGGGCCTGGCCTCCAGCGAGCGAGAGGAGGAGGAGGAGGAGGGAGGAGGATGATGGTAGAGGAGGAGGAGGAAGAGGAGGAGGAGGAGGAGGGATGAAGGATGGCGCGGGCTGGACGCCTCCGCCTCGGTCGAGCCCATTGAATTCCAGGGAGGGATGGAAGGGATTTGATTTCCCCCACCCCCGCCCCTGATTTTAATAGAGGTAACCTCCCCCCCCCGAGCCGCTCCTTCACCGCGAGGAGGGGAGGGGAGGGGGGACGGGTAAAAGAAGGGAGGGGGAAGTGAAAGGGGGGGAGAGGGAAGTAAAAGGGGGAGGAAGTAAAAGGAGGGAAGGGGAAGTAAAGGAGGGGAGGGGGAAATAAAAGAGGGAGTAAGTAAAGGAGGGGAGAAGGGAATAAAAGGGGGGAGGGGGGAAAAAAGAGGAGGAAATAGAAGAGAGGAAATAAAAGAGGGGAAAGGGGAGTAAAAGGGGGGAGGGGGAAGCTAAAGAGGGGGAGGAGAAGTTAAAGAGGGGAGGGGGAAAAAAGAGGGGGAAATAGAAGAGGAGAAATAAAAGAGGGGTAGGGGAAGTAAAAGAGGGAGGGGGAAGTAAAAAGGAGGGAGGAGGGAGGGGGAAGTAAAAGGAGGGAGGGGGAAGTAAAGGAGGGGAGGGGGAAGGGGGGAAGTAAAGGGGGAATAAAAGGGGGAATAAAAGGGGGAATAAAAGGGGAAGGGTGAATAAAAGGGGGAGGGGGAAGTAGAAGAGGGGAGGGGGAAAAAAAGAGGGGGAAATAGAAGAGAGAAATAAAAGAGGAGTAGGGGAAGTAAAAGAGGGGAGGGGAAGTAAAAGGGGGAGGGGGAAGTAAAAGGGGGGAGGGGGAAGTGAGGGAGGGGAGGAGGGAATAAAAGGGGGGAGGGGGAAGTAAAGAGGGGAGGAGGAAAAAAGAGGGGAAATAGAAGAGAAGAAATAAAAGAGGAGAAATGAAGTAAAAGGGGGAGGGGGAAGTTAAAGAAGGAAGGGAGAAGTTAAAGGGGGGAGGGGGAAGTAATAGAAGGGAAGGGGAAGTAAAGGAGGGGGAATAAAAGGCGGGAGAGAGGAAAAGAGGGGGAAATAGGAGAAATAAAAGAGAAGAAGTGGAAGTAAAAGGGGGAGGAAGTAAAAGGAGGGAGGGGGAAGTAAAGGAGGGGAAGGGGAAGTAAAAGAGGAGGAAATAAAAGAGGGGAGAGGGAAGTAAAAGGAGGAAAGGGGAAGTAAAGGAGGGGAAGGGGAAGTAAAGGAGAAGGAAATAAAAGAGGGGAGAGGGAAGTAAAAGGGGGGGAAGTAAAAGGGGGGGAAAGCAGAAGAGGGGAGGGGGAAGTAGAAGAGGGGAGGGGGAAGGAAGGGAGGGGGAAGGAAGAGAGGGGGAAGGAAGGGAGGGGAGGGGGAAATAAAAGGGGGGAGGGGAGAGTAGAAGAGGGAGGGGGGAAAAAAAGAAGGGGAAATAGAAGAAAAATAAAAGAGGGGAAGGAAAAGTAAAAGAAGGAGAAGAAGTAAAAGGAGGGAGGGGGAAATAAAGGAGAGGAGGGGGAAGCAAGGGAGGGGGAAGTAAGGGAGGGGGAAGTAAGGGAGGGAAGGAGGAAGTAAGAGGTGGGAGAGGGAAGTAAAAGAGGAGGGAAGAAGTAAAAGGAGGGAAGGGGAAGTTAAAGAGGGGAAGGGGAAGTAGAAGCGGGGGGCGGGGGGGGGCAAGTCCGATCCCCTCTCCCCACATCGCAGGGGTCCAGCCCAGCTTTCAACCTGCTTGATGGAGGGGAGGGGGGCGGCACCTGGCACCCCCTGCCCCCTCCCCCCTGCCGGCAGCGGGGCTGGGCACCCCCGGGCTGAGCCCCTGCTGCGCTCCTCCCCCCCACCAGCTGCCCCTCCCCGGGGCTGGGTACCCCCTGCCCTGGCACCCCCTGTCCTGGCACCCCCGGGCTGAGCCCCTGCTGCGCTCCTCTCCCACCAGCTGTGCCCCCCGGGGGGCTGGGCACCCCCTGCCCTGGCACCCCCTGTCCTGGCACCCCCGGGCTGAGCCCCTGCTGCGCTCCTCTCCCACCAGCTGCGCCCCCCGGGGGGCTGGGCACCCCCTGCCCTGCACCCCCCGGGCTGAGCCCCTGCTGCGCTCCTCCCCCCCACCAGCTGCGCCCCCCCCCGGGGGCTGCCGCCGCCGGCTGTTGGAAACATTCCTCGGCCCCCTCCTCCCTTCCCCCCCCCCTCCCCATTCCCTGCACGTGCCGGGGGGGGGAGCTCCTCTGCCCCTGTCCCCCCCCCCCCACCCGGAGACAATGTGGGGGGCAGGGGACAGCTGGAGCCCTCCTCAGCCCCCATCCCTCACTGGCACCGAGAGCTGCCCAAGACTGGCACCGGGGGAGGGGGCGGGGAAAGGGTGAGGAGGGGGCGGGAAGGGGGATGGAATCGTTCCCTTCCCTCTGCCAGGGCTGCTCTGACCCCCCCTGCTGCCAGCTGCAGTGCCAGGGCACAGTGTGCCAGCACAGCCCCTCAGCTGGGCTCACTGGGGTGCCAGCTGCAGTGCCAGGGCAGAGTGTGCCACCACAGCCCCTCAGCTGGGCTGCTCCCAGCTCGGTGGGCACAGAGCTGGGGCTGTGCCCATCCAGGGTGGGCTGCCAGCAGAGTGGGTGGCAGGAGCTGGCTGCAGGCTGCCAGGGAGCTGAGGCTGCCTGGCCCCAGAGGGGGGCTGAGGGCTGGGGGGCAGGAGGCTGGGGCCAGGCTCTGCCCAGCGGTGCCCAGGGCAAGGGGCAGTGGGCACAAAGTGGCACCCAGGAGGTGCCAGCAGGAGAAACTTCTGCGGTGTGAGGGTGGCAGAGCCCTGTCCCAGGCTGCCCAGAGAGGGTGTGGAGAGCTTCCAACCCACCCCGGGCAGCTGCTGAGGGCCTCATCCAGCCTGGCACTGAGCACCCCCAGGCGGGAAGCAGCCGCAGCCTCCCTGGGCAGAGCCTCAGCAGCCTCACACTCAGCAACTTCTGCCTCAGAGGCAGCTGAGCCTCAGCTTCAAAGCCTCGCCCGGGGCTGCGAGCAGCCTGCTCCGGCTCGGGGCTGCCCCTGCCGCCTGCAGGGGGCTCGGGCCGGGGGAGCTTTGACGACCCCCCAGCCCACAGCACCCCCCACGGCTCCTGGGCAGGGCCAGCCCTGCCTGCAGCCCCCTCACCACTGCTTGAGGGCTGTCCAATCCCTGCCCCCCAGCTCACCCCAATCCCTGACCCCCAGCTGCCCCCCAGCTCACCCCAATCCCTGCCCCCCAGCTCACCCCAATCCCTGCCCCCCAGCTGCCCCCCAGCTCACCCCAATCCCTGACCCCCAGCTCACCCCAATCCCTGACCCCCAGCTGCCCCCAGCTCACCCCAATCCCTGACCCCCTCCCCAGCTCACCCCAATCCCTCTGCAGTTCCACCCCAGTGCTCCCCAATGCCTGACCCCCAGCTCAGCTCCAGCTCACCCCAGTGCTCCCCAATCCCTGACCCCCATCACCCCAGTGCTCCCCAACCCTGACCCCCAGCTCAGCTCCAGTTCACCCCAGTGCTCCCCAACCCTGACCCCAGCTCAGCTCCAGCTCACCCCAGTGCTCCCAATCCCTGACCCCAGCTCAGCTCCAGCTCCAGCTCCCCCAGTGCTCCCAATCCCTGACCCCCAGCTCAGCTCAGCTCCAGCTCACCCCAGTGCTCCCCAATCCCTGACCCCCAGCTCAGCTCAGCTCCAGCTCACCCCAGTGCTCCCCAACCCTGACCCCCAGCTCAGCTCCAGCTCACCCCAGTGCTCCCCAATCCCTGACCCCCAGCTCAGCTCCAGCTCACCCCAGTGCTCCCCAATCCCTCACCCCCAGCTCAGCTCCAGCTCACCCCAGTGCTCCCCAATCCCTGACCCTCAGCTCCAGCTCACCCCAGTGCTCCCCAATCCCTGACCCCCAGCTCAGCTCCAGCTCACCCCAGTGCTCCCAATCCCCAGCTGCTCCAGCTCACCCCATGCTCCCAATCCCTGACCCCAGCTCAGCTCCAGCTCACCCCAGTGCTCCCAATCCCTGACCCCCTCAGCTCAGCTCACCACCCCAGTGCTCCCCAATCCCTGACCCCCAGCTCACGCCAGTGCTCCCCAATGCCTGACCCCCAGCTCAGCTCCAGCTCACCCCAGTGCTCCCCAATCCCTCACCCCCAGCTCAGCTCCAGCGCTCCCCGCCAGCCCCCCTCCCACTCCCCCACGTGTTGCCCGCAGCCTCCTCCGCGCATGCGCCGGCCCGGCCTGTACCACCCTGCCGAGACCCCGGGGGGGGGACGGGAGTTCGCGAAGGGATCCGCGTCCCTTCTCCCACGTCCGAGTGGGCCCCCGCTCCTTGTTTGTTCTCCTCGCTTCGCCCCCTCCTCGTCTCCCCTCTCGCCTCTCTCCGAGCCCTGCCGAGGCCGCGGAGGGGGCGCGGGGTCGTCTCGGGGGTGTGCGGGTGGTACCTTCCGGTGCGCGCGGCGCTGGGCGGGGCCAGGCCTCGCCTCTGCCTCTCGCTGCGGCCGGCACCATGAGGTGAGCTGCTGCGGCCCCGGCCTGCGCCCGCCGCCCCCTCCCCAGCCCTGCCCCCGCCGCTCCGGGAGCCCTTCCACGCCGCGGGGGGGGTTGGACGGCGAAGCCTCCCAGCCCTTGGGGTGTCCCCCGCTTCCCGCGGGGCGTCCCCGGGCCCCGCGATGCCGCCGCGGCCTGCTCGGGCCTGGCCTGGCGGGGCGGGGTGGGGCGGGGGGGGGCAGTGGCGAGGGCCGCGCTGTGGGGAGGGGGCGAGGTGGGGGCGGGGGAGGGGGAAGCAGAAGCAGTAGCAGTGGGGGGCCGGGGGTGCTGCTGGCCGCTCGCCAAGCCTCGGCGGCTCTGCGCTTCCCCGCGGTGCGGAGCCAGGCTGGCCCCGGGCGGGCCCCAGGCCTTGGCGGGCCCCGGGCAGGCCCCGGCCCGGCCTGCGCTGAGCCCTGCGCCGAGCCCCGCGCCTGCCCCCCCGCAGTATGCTCCGGCTCCAGAAGCGGCTGGCCTCCAGCGTGCTGCGCTGCGGCAAGAAGAAGGTTTGGCTGGATCCCAACGAGACCAACGAGATCGCCAATGCCAACTCCCGTAGGTGGCAGCGCCGGGGGGGCGGGGGGGGAAGGGAAAGGCTTCCTCACCGGCTCCGGGGCGGTGAAATCCTGGCACCGGGGCGGCTGCTTGGGGCTTGGAAGGAGAAGGGAGGCCATCAGCAGGGCTCACAGAGCCCCCCCAGGAGGGATGGCTGAGGCCATCAGCAGGGCTCACAGAGCCCCCCCAGGAGGGATGGCTGAGGCTCATCAGAGCCCCCAGGAGGGATGGCTGAGGCCATCAGAGCCCCCCCAGGCCATCAGGATGGCTGGAGGGATGGCCCATCAGCAGGGCTCACAGAGCCCCCAGGAGGGATGGCTGAGGCCATCAGCAGGGCATACATGGCTGAGCTGTGCCCCCACCCCCCCCAGGAGGGATGGCTGAGGCCATCAGCAGGGCTTACAGAGCCCCCCCAGGAGGGATGGCTGAGGCCATCAGCAGGGCTCACAGAGCCTTCCCAGGAGGGATGGCTGAGGCCATCAGCAGGGCTCACAGAGCCCCCCCAGGAGGGATGGCTGAGGCCATCCGCAGGGCTTACAGAGCACCCCCCAGGAGGGATGGCTGAGGCCATCAGCAGGGCTTAGAGAGCCCCCCCAGGAGGGATGGCTGAGGCCATCAGCAGGGCATACAGAGCCCCCAGGAGGGATGGCTGAGGCCATCAGCAGGGCTCACAGAGCCCCCCCAGGAGGGATGGCTGAGGCCATCAGCAGGGCTCACAGAGCCCCCCCAGGAGGGATGGCTGAGGCCATCAGCAGGCCTGGAGCTGCCTGAGGCCATCGGAGGTCCCTTCCCATCAGCAGGCTCAAGAGCCCCCAGGAGGGATGGCTGTGCCCCCCCAGCAGGGCTTACAGAGCCCCCCAGGAGGGACGGCTGAGGCCATCAGCAGGGCTCACAGAGCCCCCCAGGAGGGGTAGCAGAGGCCTGGAGCTGCCTGACCTCGGAGGTCCCTTCCAGGCTAACCTTTTCCGCCTGCCCCCGGGGGGTGGTTGGGGGGCGGGGGAGGGGAGGCTGTGCTTTGCCTTTCTCCTGTCCCAGGGGCAGGCTGAGGGCCTGGGCTGGCTGCAGGCCTGCTGCCCCTGCAGGTGCTGAAGCTGGAGCTGTGTCCCCCCCCAGGGCAGCAGATCAGGAAGCTGATCAAGGATGGGCTGATCATCCGCAAGCCCGTGACCGTGCACTCCCGGGCACGCTGCAGGAAGAACACCCTGGCACGCAGGAAGGGCAGGCACATGGGCATAGGTGAGTGCTGCCAGGGCTGGCACAGGGGAGTGCTGGCACTGGGGAGTGCTGCCAGAGCTGGCACAGGGGCACAGGGGAGTGCTGGCACTGGGGAGTGCTGCCAGGGCTGGCACAGGGGCACAGGGGAGTGCTGGCACTGGGGAGTGCTGCCAGAGCTGGCACAGGGGCACAGGGGAGTGCTGGCACTGGGGAGTGCTGCCAGAGCTGGCACAGGGGAGTGCTGGCACTGGGGAGTGCTGGCAGGGCTGGCACATGGGCACAGGGGAGTGCTGGCAGGGCTGGCACATGGGCACTGGGGAGTGCTGGCAGGGCTGGCACATGGGCACAGGGGAGTGCTGGCACAGGGGCACGTGGGCATAGGTGAGTGCTGCCAGGGCTGGCACAGGGGAGTGCACTGCAGCAGGAGGAGGCTGCAGGAGCCCTGCAGCAGGAGCAGGAGGGCTGCAGGAGCCCTGCAGCAGGAGCAGGAGGAGGCTGCAGGAGCCCTGCAGCAGCAGCAGGAGCAGGAGGAGGCTGCAGGAGCCCTGCAGCAGCAGCAGGAGCAGGAGGAGGCTGCAGGAGCCCTGCAGCAGCAGCAGAGCAAGAGGAGGCTGCAGGAGCCCTGCAGCAGCAGCAGCAGGAGGCTGCCCAGGGAGGGGCTGGGGGCCTCATGCCTGGAGTTAGCTCTGGGGGGGACCCCTGCAGGCCCCTGGGCAGCCCCCGACCCACCCGGAGGGGGCAAGGGCTGGGGGCTGCCCTTTGGAGCTCCCTCCCTGCCCACACCCCCAGGGGCTGGGCGTGAGGAGGAGAAGGAGGAGGAGGCTGAAGCCCTCCCTGCAGCAGCAGGAGCTGGAGCAGGGCCTCACCCCCCCTGCCCCCTCCCCAGGGAAGAGGAAGGGCACAGCCAACGCTCGGATGCCGGAGAAGGTGACCTGGATGCGGCGGATGAGGATCCTGCGGCGCCTGCTGCGCAGATACCGGGAGTCCAAGAAGATTGACCGCCACATGTGAGCCCCCACGGCCCCCCCAGGCCCCCCCCAGGGCCCCTGCCCCCCCGCAGCTGCTCCTCACAGCTGGCCCAGCAGAGGCTCTCTGCCTGCTCCTGCCAGGGATCCTGCTCCGCACAGCGCCCGGGGCCTGGAGGGGGCTGGGGGCTGGGCAGGGCTGTGGGCAGGGCCTGGGAGCTGGGCAGGGCTGTGGGCAGGGCTCTGAGGCTCTCCCCTGGGCACAGGGCTCTGAGGCTCTTCCCCTTCCCTTGCCCCCTCCCCTTCCCTTGCCCCCTCCCCTCCCCTTGCCCCCTCCCCCCCTTGCCCCCTCCCTCCCCTTGCCCCCTCCCCTTCCCTTGCCCCCTCCCCTTCCCTTGCCCCCTCCCCTTCCCTTGCCCCCTCCCCCGGGCCTCTGGGGGTCCTGGCTGGAGGGAGGGGCCCGGAGCAGGCCTTGGGGGGGCCGAGGTGTGGCCTCATCAGTCTGTGCCCTGCCCCCAGGTACCACAGCCTCTACCTGAAGGTGAAGGGCAATGTCTTCAAGAACAAGAGGATCCTGATGGAGCACATCCACAAGCTGAAGGCAGACAAGGCTCGCAAGAAGCTGCTGGCGTGAGTCTGGGCCCCCTGCAGGCTGCCCCCCTGCTGCCTGCCCCCTGCTGCACCCCCCTGCCTCTGCCCCCAGCCAGGGCAGGCCCCCCTGGGGCAGGTGGAGGCCCTCAGGGGGTTAGGGGAGGCTCCTGTGGGGCAAGTGGAGGCTCCTGCAGGGCCCCATGGGGTAGGGAGAGGCTCCTGTGGAGCAGGAGGAGGCTCTTGGGGGCAGGGGGAGGCTCCTGTGGGGCGAGAGGAGGCTCTTGGGGGGCAGGGGGAGGCTGCTGCGGGGTGGGGGCAGGCTGCTGCAGGCTGCTGCGGGTCAGGGCAGGCTGCTGTGGGTCAGAGCAGGCTGCTGTGGGTCAGGGGCAGACTGCTGTGGGTCAGGCTGCTGCAGGCTGAGCGCCCTCCCCCTCCCCTCCCCAGGGACCAGGCGGAGGCTCGCCGCTCCAAGACGAAGGAGGCTCGGAAGCGGCGCGAGGAGAGGCTGCAGGCCAAGAAGGAGGAGATCATCAAAACCCTCTCCAAGGAGGAGGAGAGCAAGAAGTGAAACCCAGCAGGGGCCCAGCCCGGGGCCCCCCCCCCGGGCAGCCCTCAATAAACCTCCCCCCGGCCTCCTGCCACTGCAGCCTCTGCTCTTGGCTCCCAATCCCTGCCCCTGCCCTGCTGCCAGGGCACCAAACCAGCTGCCAGGGCAGCCCTGGGCTGTGGGTGCTGGAGGGGCTTGGCCATGGACACCCCTCCCCCCCAGGGGCATCTTGCCCTGGGTGCTGTGGTGCAGGAGAGCTTGGGCACCTCCTGGGGCAGCTCCTGGGACAGCTCCTGGAACACCTCCTTGGGCAGCTCCTTGGGCACCTTCTGGGGCAACCTCCTGGGGCAGCTCCTCAGCAGCCACCCTGGGGGGGTGGTGCCCCGGGGGGGCTGGGTCCTGCCCCTCAGAGCTGGGTGAGGGCCTGGGCAGGCACCAGCCCTGGCTGCCTGCTACTGCCCACCCCCAGGAAGCCCTGGGGCCTGCCCCTGCCAAGGCAGAGCTGGCACAGACAGAGGGCCCAGTGTGGGGCAGGGTGGCAGTGGGGTCTCTGGGGTGCCCCAGGGCAGCAGGGAGGTGCCAGCCCCTTGCCTGGTTCTCCCTGAGGCTCTTCCTGCCTGCTCCAGAGGCTCTCCCCAGGCAGGATGCCCTGCAGGAGGCTGGCAGGGAAGGGCCCAGGCAGTGCCCACCCTGCCCTGAGGGGTGGCAGTGCCAGGCTGAGCCCCCCCAGGCAGAGCCCTTGGTCCTCCCTCCCTCACGGTGCCCCCAGACCGAGGCCACTCCCCCCCAGGGTGGGCGTGGAGATTTATGCTAATCCCCGGCTGCCCATTGGCTGTCGCTCCCCGCGGGGCGGGGCTTGCGCCTCCTGCCATGGCGAAGCAGTCACAAACGGAGGGATGCTGAGGGACCTGGTGGGGGAACACCCCCAGCCCCCACCCCCGTTGCACCCTAGTTGGGGGGGGACACCCCCACACCTCCCCCTGTCTGCACCGGGGGGGGGCAGCACCCCAGAGGCTGGGGAGGAGCAGGGGGAGGGAGAGAGGCTGGGGAGGAGCAGGGGGAGGGAGAGAGGCTGGGGAGGAGCAGGGAGGGAAGGAGAGGCTGGGGAGGAGCAGGGAGGGAAGGAGAGGCTAGGAAGGAGCAGGGGGGCAGAGGCTAGGAAGGAGCAGGGAGGGAAGGAGAGGCTGGGGAGGAGCAGGGGGAGGGAGAGGCTAGGAAGGAGCAGGGGGGAGGGAGGGGGAGGCTGGGGGAAGGAGCAGGGGGAGCAGGGGAGGAAGAGGCTGGAAAGGAGCAGGGGAGGGAGGAAGAGGCTGGAAAGGAGCAGGGGAGGGAGGAAGAGGCTGGCAAGGAGCAGGGGGAGGGAGGAAGAGGCTGGCAAGGAGCAGGGGGAGGGAGGAAGAGGCTGGCAAGGAGCAGGGGGAGGGAAGGAGAGGCTGGGAAGGAGCAGGGGGAGGGAGGGGGAGGCTGGGAAGGAGCAGGGGGAGGGAAGGAGAGGCTGGGAAGGAGCAGGGGGGCAGAGGCTGTGCCCGGGCCGGGGGTGGTCGCTGCCTCCTCTCCCTCTTTCTGTCCTCACCCAGCTCCCTGAGGAGCTCAGCAGCTCGGGGGGGGGGGGTCGGGGCTGCCTCCCCCTGCCCCAGGGCCGCTGCCGGGGTTGGTCCCGGCCCGGGGGTTGGTCCTGGCCCGGGGGGGGGGTGGTCCTGGCCCGGGGGGGGTCCTGCCCCGGGGGTGGTGGTCCTGCCCCGGGGGTTGGTCCTGGCCCGGGGGTGGTCCTGCCCCGAGGGGGTTGGTCCTGCCCCGGGGGGGGGTGGTCCTGCCCCGGGGGGGGGAAGCTGCTGCAGCACAAAGCAGCTTTGGAAAATGTTCTTTATTGGTGTTTA
>WWNC01000063.1:675000-692500 GCA_011125475.1 Melanerpes aurifrons | reverse complement strand
TCCACCACCTCCCTGGGCAGCACATCCCAGCAGCCAATCTCTCTTGCTGGGAAGAATTTCTTCCTCACCTCCAGCCTAAACCTCCCCTGGCACAGCTTGAGACTGTGTCCTCTTGTTCTGCTGCTGGGTGCCTGAGAAAATGCAGGAGGAACACACCTTTCCCCCTTGTCAGGAGGAGACAGCAGGCTAAGCTAATAGGAGTTCAGGACTGAAGCATGGGAGGGATAATGAAGACATGCAGCTAATTATGCTTGATGAAGCACTAAAGGAATGGAAGGGCCTTGCTTACTTTCCATCACCCTCCTTGAACCTGGATTAGCCTCATCAATGTCTTTACACAGCCACATTTCCCACATGGGGGCTAAAAAGGGAAGCAGAGTTCTCCTCCTCCATGGTTCACCAGGGAAGGGGCTGGGAAACCAATTCCTGCATGCTGCAAAATCTGAACCTTGCTGGAGGCAGGGAAGCGAAAGCAAGGAGGGTGAGGGAGAGATTAGCCTTGGAGGGAGCCCAGCCTGAGGAGCTGCTGCTTGATATTATTAGGGAAGTCACCAAGCATTGCTTAATAAGGGTTTTTTTTTAACAAACTAATCAGCAATATTGGATTTTCAAGGATTTCAGAGGGAATTCTGGCTAATTGAGGTGTTTCTTTCCATTAGCAGCTCCCAGCAGGAGCCTTGCAGACAGGTGGAAGAGCGTCACGTAGCTTGTACAATCAATAGTGCAGCCAGTTAGAAGGGGGGGTGAAAAAGGAGGGGGTGGTGGGGAAAGGCACAATTAGTGTGGCTGATTCCAATTAGAATTGCAAATCCCTCCTGGATCCAGATGTCAAGGCTAGGCAAAGAGAGAGCAGGCCAGTGGGTTTACTTTTAGGGAGGAGATGGACATGCTCTGGGCAATGATGTGAATTCCCACTCCATTCTCCACCAGCAGGCAGCTCCATGCCCCCTGAAAGTCACTCACACTCCTCTGATTCAGGCTGTTTGTGGAGGGGCTGACAGCAGCCCAGCTCATAGAATCATAGAGTCATAGAATCATAGAATCATAGAGTCATAGAATCATAGAATCATAGAGTCATAGAATCATAGAGTCATAGAATCATAGAATCATAGAATCATAGAATCATAAAGTAATAGAATCATGGAGTCATAGAATCATAGTCACAGAATCAATAAAGTTGGAAGTGAATCTCGAATCATAGAGTCATAGAATCATAGAGTCATAGAATCAAATCATCAATCATAAAGTAATAGAATCATAGAGTCAAAAGTTGGAAGTGACCTGTCACCCAACACCTCCTGACTACTAAACCATGGCACCAAGTGCCACATCCAATCCCCTCTTGAACACCTCCAGGGATGGGGACTCCACCACCTCCCTGGGCAGCACACTCCAATGACCAACAACCTCTCAGTGAAGAACTGTCTCCTCACCTCCAGCTGAGTGAGAGCTGCCTAAACGTGAGCCAGAAGTGTGCCCAGGGGGCCAAGAAGGCCAAGGGCATCCTGGGCTGCAGCAGGAAGAGTGTGGCCAGCAGGAGCAGGGAAGTCCTTGTGCCCTGTGCTCAGCACTGCTGAGGCCACACCTGGAGTCCTGTGTCCAGTTCTGGGCTGCTGAGGTTAGGAAAGAGGTTGAGCTGCTGGAAGGTGTCCAGAGAAGGGCAAGAAAGCTGGGGAGGGGTCTGGAGCACAGCCCTGGGAGGAGAGGCTGAGGGAGCTGGGGTTGCTTAGCCTGCAGAAGAGGAGGCTGAGGGGAGACCTTCTTGCTCTCTGCAACTCCCTGCAGGGAGGCTGTAGCCAGGTGGGGGTTGGTCTGTTCTGCCAGACAACCAGCCCCAGAACAAGAGGACACAGTCTCAAGCTATGCCAGGGGAGGTTTAGGCTGGAGGTGAGGAGAAAGTTCTTCCCTGACAGAGTCATTCACCATTGGGATGTGCTGCCCAGGGAGGTGGTGAGGTCCCTATCCCTGGAGGTGCTCAAGAGGGGATTGGATGTGGCACTTGGAGCCATGGTTTAGTCATGAGGTCTGTGGTGCCAGGTTGGACTTGATGATCTTTGAGGTCTCTTCCAACCTTGGTGACACTGTGATACTGTGAAATTTGCAGTAGGATTGCTGCAAGCAGGGTTGGGTCTAACTGCTGCTCTGGAAGTGACAGAGAGCCCAGAATCAGAGCGTGGAGGACGAGTGGAGCTGGGTCCCAGACTTACCCTGCATGGATTCAGGGTGGTGAGGCAGCAAGGTGGATTTCAGCCTCTACCAAATGACAACACGTTTTGTGCAGGCAGGCAGAGGTGGCAGCAGAGCAGCCTCACTGGCAGGTGTGAGCAAACCATCTTCCCTCTGCAGTGAGAGAGTCGGAACTGAGAGATGAGCTCCTGTTTGTGTTGCCGATCTGCTGGCTGGGGCCGCCCGGCTCCCTCTCTGCGCAGGGAGCCGCTGAGTCTGGCAGCCCAGGCTGCTCTCCGGCAGCCCTGGGGGCGTCACACGTCAGCTGGCCAAGGACTTCTGCTGTGAGAAGCCAGCCCAAAGGCTCTGGGAGCTGGGGGCTGTGCCACTTGAGGCAGCCTCTCTCCTTCATGGGACACAGGGCTGGCGTTCAGATCCTTCAGCGCTTCTCCAAAAGCCAAGGTCAGCCGTCAGCTTTTCTTCCATCCCCTCTGGGTTCTGGTTTGCTTCCTCCATCCCATTTGCTCTCCTCCAGGGCCCTGGCCTCTTCCCTTTTCTCAGTTCCTCTGGTGTTTCTCAAGCTGTTGTTCAGGAGGCAGCAGCCTGCTCAAGGCAGGGGCTCTTTCAGATCAAGTGGCAGCCACTCTCCCTAAGAACATAGGAGGGACAAGAGACCTTTCTCTGTATGATGAAGCACACAAGAGGATGAGGACTGCTGGTTAAAAGTGCTACAAACTCCTCCTTGGAAGCTCATTTGAGAGTCCCTCATGCAGTCAGTTCTGCTTTGGCACTGTAGGAATTTGGGACTGTGTGACCAGGCTGCAAACTTTGCTCTGAATTCAGTAATTAAAGGGAGAAAACTTGGGCTGAAGTGGGAGCTGAGGAGAGGCAGAAAGGGAGCTTTCTCCTGGGCTGCACTGAGGAAAGTGTGTCCAGCAGGTCTAGGGAGGTTCTCCCCCCCTGCACTGTCATAGTATCATAGTATCAGTCAGGGTTGGAAGGGACCACAAGGATCATCTAGTTCCAAATCCCCTGCCATGGGCAGGGACACCCCACACTAGATCAGGCTGATCAGAGGGCTGGAGCACCTCTCCTGTGAGGACAGACTGAAAGAGTTGGGGCTGTTCAGTCTGCAGAAGAGAAGGCTCTGAGGTGACCTCATTGTGGCCTTCCAGGATCTGAAGGAGGCTGCAAGAAGGCTGGGGAGGGACTGCTCAGGATCTCAGGGAGTGATAGGACTAGGGGGAATGGAATGGAGCTGGAGGTGGGGAGATTCAGGCTGGATGGAGGAGGAAGTTCTTCCCCAGGAGAGTGGTGAAGCCCTGGAATGGGTTGTGCAGGGAGGTGGTTGAGGCCCCATCCCTGGAGGTGTTTAAAGCCAGGCTGGATGAGGCTCTGGCCAGCCTGCTGAGACCACACCTGGAGCACTGGGTCCAGTTTTGGGCTCCCCAATTCAAGAGAGACAGAGACCTGCTGGAGAGAGTCCAAGAGAGGCTACAAGGATGAGGAAGGGACTGAAACATCTCTGCTATGAAGTAAGACAGCCCTGGGGCTGTGTAGTCTGGAGAGGAGAAGACTGAAAGGGGGTCTCCCTCTTTTCCAACCTCTCACATCTCACTTATGTTAGACATTTAGGATCCTCTGGGTTACAGAATCTGCACCTGGGCTGGAGCAAGCCTCACTGCCAATACAGGCTGGGGGGTGAGGTGCTAGAAAGCAGCCCTGAGCCCAAACAGAGAGGGACCTGGGGTGCTGATTGACAGCCGCCTAAACATGAGCCAGAAGTGTGCCCAGGGGGCCAAGAAGGCCAAGGGCATCCTGGCCTGCAGCAGGAAGAGTGTGGCCAGCAGGAGCAGGGAGGTCATTGTGCCCTGTGCTCAGCACTGCTTAGGCCACACCTTGAGTCCTGTGTCCAGTTCTGGGCTCCTCAGGTTAGGAAAGAGGTTGAGCTGCTGGAAGGTGTCCAGAGAAAGGCAAGAAAGCTGGGGAGGGGTCTGGAGCACAGCCCTGTGAGGAGAGGCTGAGGGAGCTGGGTTTGCTTATCCTGGAGAAGAGGAGGCTCAGGGAGACCTAATAATGACCTTCCAGTACCTGAAAGGGGCTACAAGAGGATGGAGAGAGACTGTTTGCAAAGGCCTGCAGTGCCAGGACAAGAGGCAATGGCTTCACACCAGAGGAGAGCAGGTTTAGATTGAATGTTAGGAACAAGTTCTGCACCATGAGGGTGGTGAAACACTGGGGCAGGTTGCCCAGGCAGGTGGTTGTGGCCCCATCCCTGGAGATACTCAAAGTGGAGCTGGACAGGGCTCTGAGCAGCCTGATCCAGTTGAGGATGCTGGCAGCAGAGGGGGTTGGACTGGATGACCTTTGGAGGTCCTTTCCAACCCAGACCATTCTGTGACTCTATGATTAAAGCAAGTGTCTGCTGCTGAACCTCAGGTCATGCTGTGTGCTCCTGGAATATCTGATTCCCTCTGGGGATGGAGCTCCTGCAGCCCCATGACCCATTAGTGTAAGAGGGAGTTGGTGAGTCATGGAGACAGATTTATTTTAGGCAGCCTTCCCCCTGCGTGGCCCAGATGTGGCATTGTGCACTACAAAGGTTTCCTGGCTTTGACTTCAGAGGCTCTGGGGGCATTCATCTTTTAAAAGCTGCCCTTGGTGGCACTCCACATTGACTGGAGCCTCCTGACCCTTGGGGCCACAGTTTGCTACAGACAGATCTGTTCTCTTTATGCCTTTGGGCTTCACACACACGAGCTGCAAGGGGAAAGAAAGGAAACCTTCCACTAAATATAGAGCCACACTCACTGCTTCCAGTGCCTTTCACACATCTTCAGCTCTTTTGCTACCTGATTTCATAGTATCATAGTATCATTCAGGGTTGGAAGGGACCACAAGGATCAGCCAGTTCCAAACCCCTGCCATGGGCAGGGACACCCCACACTAGATCAGCCTGGCCAGAGCCTCAGCCAGTCTGGCTTAAACACCTCCAGGGCTGGGGCCTCAACCACCTCCCTGGACAACCCATTCCAGGGCTTCACCACTCTCATGAGGAAGAACCTCCTCCTCACATCTAGCCTGAATCTCCCCACCTCCAGCTTCATTCCATTCCCCCTAGTCCTATCACTCCCTGAGAGCCTGAGCAGTCCTTCCCAGCCTTCCTGTAGCCCCCTTCAGATCCTGGAAGGCCACAGTGAGGTCACCTGGGAGCCTTCTCTTCTCCAGACTGAACAGCCCCAACTCCCTCAGTCTGTCCTCATAGGAGAGGTGCTCCAGCCCTCTGCTCATCCTTGTGGCCCTTCTCTGGACCAGCACCTCCACATCCCTCTTGTAATAGGGGCTGCAGAACTGGACACAGTACTCCAGTTTAATTGCAGTTAATTGCAGTTAATTGCACTCACAACTTCCTCCCCCTGCTTTCCTTTTGCCTTCTCACTGAAGTAAACTCCAACACCTGGCTCCTTTCTCTTCTGCCCTTGCCCTTCCTCCTCTCCTTTTCTTTTTCCTTTACCTCTTGGTTTCTTTTTCCTTCTTCTGTTTGAGCACAGCTCCTAGCAGAGGGATGACCAAAGGACAAAGAGAAGCTTTAGAAAGGTGCTGCTCAGCCTTGCTTTTCAGCTTGCCAAGGAACACAAACCCATTGACTGAGCCCAGTCAGGTTACAAGTTTTTCTATCTCTCTTTGTTTAAACAGTGAATAGCCAAGGTGCTAGAAAAATGGTATTTAAGGAACACAACTGCTGCTGAGGCTTTACAAGAGCTGGAAACATCCTGGGTTTTGTTCCCCCCACCCTTTCTACTGCAAATGAATTCTTTGCAGGTCTTTACATCACCTCTGAG
This sequence comes from Melanerpes aurifrons, assembly GCA_011125475.1. Classification (NCBI taxonomy): domain Eukaryota; kingdom Metazoa; phylum Chordata; class Aves; order Piciformes; family Picidae; genus Melanerpes; species Melanerpes aurifrons. The sequence continues at coordinate 686,492 of WWNC01000063.1, read as the reverse complement.
CAGGTCCTGTGGGTAGGAGAATAGCCATGGGGTCTGCCCCAGGCCTGTTTGGATTCAGTGGGCAGCTCACAGAATCATAGAACCATAGAATCAATAAGGTTGGAAAAGACCTCAGAGGTCATCAAGTCCAACCTGGCACCCAACACCTCCTGACAACCATGGCACCAAGTGCCACATCCAATCCCCTCTTGAATACCTCCAGGGATGGGGACTCCACCACCTCCCTGGGCAGCACATTCCAATGGCCAATCTCTCTTGCTGGGAAGAACTTTCTCCTCACCTCCAGCCTAAACCTCCCCTGGCACAGCTTGAGACTGTGTCCTCTTGTTCTGCTGCTGCTTGCCTGGCAGAAGAGACCAACCCCCACCTGGCTCCAACCTCCCTGCAGGGAGCTGCAGAGAGCAAGAAGGTCTCCCCTGAGCCTCCTCTTCTGCAGGCTAAGCAACCCCAGCTCCCTCAGCCTCTCCTCCCAGGGCTGTGCTCCAGACCCCTCCCCAGCTTTCTTGCCCTTCTCTGGACACCTTCAAGTCTCTCAATGTCCTTCTTAAACTGAGGAGCCCAGAACTGAACTCAAGGTGTGGCCTAACCAGTGTGGTGTACAGGGGCAGAATGCCTTCCCTGCTCCTGCTGGCCACACTCTTCCTGCTGCAGGCCAGGATGCCCTTGGCCTTCTTGGCCCCCTGGGCACACTGCTGGCTCTCTCACAACAGGCAAATTTTATGGGAGCACTTTTCACTCCAGCCACATTTCCCTGGTGTTGCTGGTGACTGCTGGGGTAGTGTCACCCAGTGCAGAATCAGAGTCACAGAATACACCAGGTTGGAAGGGACCCTCAAAGGTCATCTTGTCCAACCCCCTGCAGTCAGCAGGGACAGCTCCAACTAGAGCAGGCTGCCCCAGGGCAACATCAGGTTTGACCTTGAATGTCTCAAGGGATGGGGCCTCAACCACCTCTCTGGGAAACCTGTGTCTCACCACTCCTGTTGTGAAGAGCTTTCTACTGATGTCCAACCTAACTCTGTCCTGCTCCAGTTTCAAGCCTTTGCCTTTCATCCTATCCCCACAGCCTCTTCTGAACAATCCCTCCCAGGTGTTCCTGTGGGTTCCCTTTGGATATTCAAGTGCAGCTCTAAGATCTCCCCAGAGCCTTCTCTTCTCAGGCTGAACAACCCCAACTCTCCCAGACCAGCTTTGTAGGAGAGGCTCTGCAGCCTCCTGATCATCTTTGTGTCCCTCCTCTGGACCCACACCAGCAGCTCCATGTCCTTCATGTGTTGGGGGCCCCAGAGCTGGACACAGCATTGTCAGGGTTGGAAGGGAGCTCAAGGCTCAGCCAGTTCCAACCCCCCCTGCCATGGGCAGGGACACCTCACACTCCATCAAGTTGCTGAGAGTCTCACCAGAGCAAGGGGGGCAATTGAACTGGGCTTCTGCATTCAAGGAGCTGATCCTTGCCCCAGGATGTGGCTGTGGCAACTCAATTAGCTAAGAAATGCTCATGAAAAGGGGGGGAGAAAAAAGCAACAAACTTCAAGCTGCTGATGCCAGCAAAGCTCCCAGCATGGATGGAGCTATCCTGGCAGCAGCCCACTTTTGTCAGCTCAGTTGATGGCACTTGGGGGCATTGTATAATGAAGCTGGCAGCAGCCAAGCACTGAGTCAACGTGAGGAGAGGCTGAGGCTGTGGTTCTGGCAGAGAGGATCTCTGTTGTGCACTGGCCCTTATCTACGTCCCGAGGCTGTTCTAATCTTCAAGCATTTACTACTACTAACAGCATGTCCCCCAGGAGTGGATTATGCAGCTTCAGCACAGCCTGCTGGGAGGCAGTGGGGAATTTGGCCCCTGGTTTCCTCTGCAGCTGCTGGAGCAGCACAATGCAGCAAGCCCAGCGTGGATTTCACCCCCTGCAAATCCACCCCCGGGAGCTGGTGTGGAAGCAGAGCAGAGCAGCCCACACTGACAGCCATGGGATTGTTAGGGTTGGAAGGGACCTCAAGGATCAGCCAGATCCAACCTCCCTCACATGGGAGGACAGACTGAAGGAGTTGGGGCTGTTCAGTCTCCAGAAGAGAAGGCTCTGAGGTGACCTCATTGTGGCCTTCCAGGATCTGAAGGGGGCTACAAGAAAGCTGGGGAGGGACTGCTCAGGATCTCAGGGAGTGATAGGACTAGGGGGAATGGAATGAAGCTGGAGGTGGGGAGATTCAGGCTAGATGTGAGGAGGAAGTTCTTCCCCATGAGAGTGGTGAAACCCTGGAATGGGTTGTGCAGGGAGGTGGTTGAGGCCCCAGCCCTGGAGGTGTTTGCAGCCAGGCTGGCTGAGGCTGTGGCCAGGCTGATGTAGTGTGGGGTGTCCCTGCCCATGGCAGGGGGGTTGGAACTGGCTGATCCTTGTGGTCCCTTCCAACCCTGACTGATGCTATGATGCTATGATACTATGACAAGGGCAGGGACACCTCACATTAGAGTAGAATAGAATAGAATAGAATAGAATAGAATAGAATAGAATAGACCAGACCAGGTTGGAAGAGACCTTCAAGATCATCCAGTCCAACCTATCACCCAACACCCTCTGATCAACTAACCCATGGCACCAAGCACCCTATCAAGCCTCCTCCTGAACACCTCCAATGATGGGGACTCCACCACCTCCCTGGGCAGCAGATCCCAATGGCCAAACTCTCTCTCTATGAAGAACTTCTTCCTAACATCCAGCCTGAACCTCCAAGTGCCACATCCAAGCCTTTTTTGAGCACCTCCAGGGATGGGGACTCCACCACCTCCCTGGGCAGCACATCCCCAGGGCCAATCTCTCTTCTGGGAAGAACTTTCTCCTCACCTCCAGCCTAAACTTCCCCTGGAGCAGCTTGAGACTGTGTCCTCTTGTTCTGCTGCTGCTCTTGCTTTCTGTCTGATGGTGACCACACATTTAGAGCTCATTCTGCCATGGCTTTGAAAACCTGCAAGGGAGTCACCCATGGGAGCATCCATCTCTCCAATTTTTTCCTTTGCCCAGTAATTAACTGCTTAGGCAATTAAATGTCCCAGCAGCTCCTCAGTAATGACTCTGAGTGCAGGGCTGCTGGCAATTAACCTGCAACCTGTGAAAACATTGACTTCACTCTGCAGCCACCTTAAGGGCAGGGAAAGTGATTCAGCAGTTCCATCATGCTGCTTGCTGCATGCAGCTGCAGCCTCCCTCCAGGGCATCTTGTGTGCAGTTGAGCAGCACCATGCCTGGAAACATAAATCACCCAAACCCTTCAACTTGAGCAGTGCACTGCTGTAAGGTTGATAGTAGGCTGAACATGAGCCAGCAGTGTGCCCAGGGGGCCAAGAAGGCCAAGGGCATCCTGGCCTGCATCAGGAAGAGTGTGGCCAGCAGGAGCAGGGAAGTCCTTGTGCCCTGTGCTCAGCACTGCTTAGGCCACACCTTGAGTCCTGTGTCCAGTTCTGGGCTCCTCAGTTCAGGAAAGAGGTTGAGCTGCTGGAAGGTGTCCAGAGAAGGGCAAGAAAGCTGGGGAGGGGTCTGGAGCACAGAATAGCATAGAATCAATAAGGTTGGAAAAGACCTCAGACATCATCAAGTCCAACCTCTCACCCAACACCATCTAATCAACTCAACCATGGCACCAAGGGCCTCATCCACGCTCTTCCTAAACACCTCCAGGGATGGGGACTCCACCACCTCCCTGGGCAGCACATCCCAGTGGCCAATCTCTCTTGCTGGGAAGAATTTCTTCCTAGCATCCAAGCTGAATCTCCCCTGGCACAGCTTGAGACTGTGTCCTCTTCTTCTGCTGCTGCTTGCCTGGCAGAAGAGACCAACCCCCACCTGGCTCCAACCTCCCTGCAGGGAGTTGCAGAGAGCAAGAAGGTCTCCCCTGAGCCTCCTCTTCTGCAGGCTAAGCAACCCCAGCTCCCTCAGCCTCTGCTCCCAGGGCTGTGCTCCAGACCCCTCCCCAGCTTTCTTGCCCTTCTCTGGACACCTTCCAGCAGCTCAGCATCTTTCCCAACCTGAGGAGCCCAGAACTGGACAGAAAATCAGAGAATGTTAGAGGTTGGAAGGGAGCTCCAGAGATCACTGAGTCCAACCCCCTGCCAGAGCAGCATCACCCAGGGTAGTCCCCTCAGGAATACATCCAGGCAGGTTGTGAAAGTCTCCAGAGAAGGAGACTCCACAACCTCTCCGGGACCTCCCCAAGCCTCATCTTGCATCTCCTCAGCTGCCCTCAGGAGGACACATGAGGTTTTGCTCATGGGAAATCCCTCTACTCTGCCTTTTTTCCCCCCTCTGGAGCTTTCATTGCTGTTGAAAGACAGTGTAACTAACTGCAGGCTGAGTCTGGCCTTTGGGTTATAAATGGAAAGTTCCCCTCAGCTTTTGCTGACTACCGTGAGGGACTCCTTAAAAGAGGATTTTCCAGCCAGCTGGCATCAGAAGGAGGATGCTTGTCCCTGCTCAGCATCACCTCCCTGCTGCCAAATGACCTGTCTTTATAGCTTTGATTCTCTTTCCCCTTCCACCTTCACCATGGTCAGGTGGTTCACAATATTTGTTGCAAATTCCTGCTCCCCTTAAATGCTGAAGGCCTCCAGCAAGGGTCTGAGACCTCTGGGTACCAGGAGCTTACAACTCTGCTGCCAGCTATGCAGAGAAGCAGCTGGCTAATAGCAGACAAAGGGGATGCCAATGTTTGAAGTGTGCTGGCATCACACCTTTCAATACAGCTCTGCCCCAGGGCTAAAGAGGAGTTGGAAGGAGCTTTGGTCAGGCCTATTACAGAATCACAGAATCACACCTTGAGTCCTCTGTCCAGTTCTGGGCTCCTTCAGGTTGGGAAAGAGGTTGAGCTGCTGGAAGGTGTCCAGAGAAGGGCAAGAAAGCTGGGGAGGGGTCTGGAGCACAGCCCTGGGAGGAGAGGCTGAGGGAGCTGGGGTTGCTTAGCCTGCAGAAGAGGAGGCTCAGGGGAGACCTTCTTGCTCTCTCCAACTCCCTGCAGGGAGGTTGTAGCCAGGTGGGGGTTGGTCTCTTCTGCCAGGCAAGCAGCAGCAGAACAAGAGGACACAGTCTCAAGCTGTGCCAGGGGAGGTTTAAGCTGGAGGTGAGGAGAAAGTTCTTCCCTGAGGGAGTTGTTAGCCATTGGAATGTGCTGCCCAGGGAGGTGGTGGAGTCCCCATCCCTGGAGGTGTTGAAGAGGGGATTGGATGTGGCACTTGGAGCCATGGTTTACTTGTCAGGAGGTCTTGGGTGCCAGGTTGGACTTGATGATCCTTGAGGTCTTTTCCAACCTTATTGATTCTATGATTCCATGATTCCTGTTGCTACTGAGAGGACAAAACTCCAGCTGGGCTCTCTAAAGTGCATTCAAAGGTTTCTTCTTGCTTTGAAAAAGAAGATGAGCCCTGGGCTGTAGCTGGGCTGATTCAATGAGCTTATTAGATCACAGTCACAGTAGATCACAGTATCACCAAGGTTGGAAGAGACCTCAAAGCTCATCAAGTCCAACCTGTCACCACAGACCTCCTGACTGAACCATGGCACCAAGTGCCACATCCAATCCCTTCTTGAACACCTCCAGGTATTGAGCAGTGTACTTGTGGTAGAGGTTTTGTCTGGCAAGGGGTGGCTTGATGTTCAGCTGTGACTCCTCAGGACTCCCATGAGAGCAGCATCCCAGCTGTGGCATCTTCTTGTGCCCAGGTTTGATGCCTGCTTTGGAAAGTGGTGTGTGGTGCTCAGCTTTCACCTTCCTTCCCAGCCCTCCAGAAACTCCTCCTGTGCTGTCATTGAGCTCACACTCTGGAGATGGCTCTGACATGCCCTGCTGACCTCACTGTCCACCAGCCTCTGCTTTTATGCACTGCTCACATTTCAGAGCTGTTAAGTCTGCCAGGTTTTATTTGACACTTGGATGAAGCTGCAGTAAACCCCCTCCAAAAAAGATTTACATGTCCTCATTTTGGCTTCTTTTGCTTGTTCCTCTGCATCCCATCAGGCTGCAGGCAGCTACTTGAATCTCCCAGTAGAGTGTTCAGTCCCCAGGCAAGCTAATCTCCCTCTTACACATGTCTTGGAAACCTCTTAGCTCTGATCAATAAGCCAGTGGTGGAACTAATCCTTCCAAAGACTTTCTTCTTGGGAAAGGGGAAAGATGCAGGGAGCAGAGAGTAATTGAAAGACAAAAGCAACACCCCACAGTTGTGTCTTGAACAGATCCCTCCTCAGGAAGCTTTGCAGTGGACCTAGAAGGCACAATGTAGTAGTTTGCTTAACAGGAAGAGGAAAAGGTTTTAGGTGAAGAGTCTTCCTCTATGGAGATGTTCAAGACCTGCCTGGTTGTGTTCCTGTGTGATCTGCTCCAGGTGACTCTGCTCTGGTTGGACTCCATGAGCTTTGCAATGATAGAAGCATAGAATCAATAAGGTTGGAAGAGACCTCAGAGGTCATCAAGTCCAACCTGGCACCCAACACCATCTAATCAACTCAACCATGGCACCAAGTGCCACATCCAATCCCCTCTTCAACACCTCCAGGGATGGGGACTCCACCACCTCCCTGGGCAGCACAATCTAATAGCCAACAGCTCTCTCAGTGAAGAACTTTCTCCTCACCTCCAGCCTAAACCTCCCCTGGAACAGCTTGAGACTGTGTCCTCTTGTTCTGCTGCTGCTTGCCTGGCAGAAGAGACCAACCCCCACCTGGCTACAGCCTCCCTGCAGGGAGTTGGAGAGAGCAAGAAGGTCTCCCCTGAGCCTCCTCTTCTGCAGGCTAAGCAACCCCAGCTCCCTCAGCCTCTCCCCACAGGACTGTGCTCCAGACCCCTCCCCACCCTTGTGCTCCAGACCCCTCCCCAGCCTCGTTGCCCTTCTCTGGACACATTCAAGTCTCTCAATGCCCTTCTTAAGTTGAGGAGCCAATGATCCCAACAATCCCAGAGGGGTGGCTGTGCCCCATTGTCTTCCTCTCCACAGCCATCTGTGTTTGCAGCCCTTTTAAGGCCAGGCTGTGTGCTAAACCATATGTGTTTTGGTTGGGAGGACAGCTTGTGGGGGAAATAGAAGGGCTGCTAACAGGACGGGCAGATGGCAAATTCACTGCTGCATCATCATGACTGTACTTGCAGGAGATAATCAATAATCAGGCAATTAACTCCCTGTACAAAATCAACGTGTAGGCTCCCGGATATTTAGGAGGCTGCCTGGCCAAGCAGCCTTCTGAGGCTTCTCCTCTGCAGCAGCAGGGATTTCTGCACAAGCCTCCTACGGATCACCTAATGCACACCTCAGAGTGCCTGATAATTGTGCACAGGAGGAGCTGAGGGGCAGTGTGCTAACATTCAATGAGCTGAGACTTCATTGCTTCAAAGTGGATGTCTCGACTGCCTCGATGCTTGCATAAATACAAGGATTGCTTTGGAATGGAATGGAATGGAATGGAGGAGAGGAGAGGAGAGGAGAGGAGAGGAGAGGAGAGGAGAGGAGAGGAGAGGAGAGGAGAGGAGAGGAGAGGAGAGAGGGAGAGGAGAGGAGGAGAGGGAGAGGAGAGGGAGAGAGAGAGGAGAGGAGAGGAGAGGAGAGAGAGAGAGAGAGGAGAGGAGAGAGGAGAGGAGAGGAGGGAGAGGAGAGGAGAGGAGGAGAGAGAGAGAGAGAGAGAGAGAAGAAGAGAGAGAAGAGAAGAGAAGAGAAGAGAAGAGAAGAGAAGAGAAGAGAAGAGAAGAGAAGAGAAGAGGAGAATTAACCAGGCTGGAAGAGACTTTTGAGATCATCAAGTCCAACCTATCGCCCAACACCATCTGATCACTAAACCATAGCACCATGCAACCCATCCAGGCTCTTTCTAAACACCTCCAGGGATGGGGACTCCATCACCTCCCTGGGCAGCACATCCCAGTGGCCAATCTCTCTTGCTGGGAAGAACTTCTTCCTAGCATCCAAGCTGAATCTCCCTGGCACAGCTTGAGACTGTGTCCTCTTGTTCTGCTGCTGCTTGCCTGGCAGAAGAGACCAACCCCCACCTGGCTACAGCCTCCCTTCAGGGAGTTGGAGAGAGCAAGAAGGTCTCTCCTGAGCCTCCTCTTCTCCAGGCTAAGCAACCCCAGCTCCCTCAGCCTCTCCTCCCAGGGCTGTGCTCCAGACCCCTCCCCAGCTTTCTTGCCCTTCTCTGGACACCTTCCAGCAGCTCAACCTCTTTCCTATCCTGAGGAACCCAGAACTGGACACAGGACTCAAGGTGTGGCCTAACCTGCACCTCAAACAATGCCATTCTTGATCATAAAACACCCTGATAGAATTTCTATGTGGATTTCAGTGAACTTAGAAAAAGGGGGGGAAATGAAGCAGAGCCCTTTCTTGTCTGAAAAGCTACAAAGCAAAGCACTGGAGGGTAAAATCTAAAGGAAAGAAGGCTTGGAATTCTGGGCTTGCACTTTCCTGGTAGGAGCTGCAACCATCATAGAAGCATAGAATTGTCAGAGTTGGAAGGGACTTCAAGGCTCAGCCAGCTCCAACCCCCTGCCATGGGCAGGGACACCTCACACCACAGCAGGTTGCTCACAGCCACCTCCAGCCTGGCTGCAAACACCTCCAGGCGGGAGGCTTCCACCACCTCCCTGGGCAACCTGTGCCAGGCTCTCACCACCCTCATGGGGAACAGCTTCCTCCATGAGCACAGATGTTTTTATTCCCTCTCTTTTTTTAATGCTAATGTGGTATACAGTGATTTTATTTCATCCCTCCCTCCCCCCCCCCCAGTGACTGACTAGTCTGTAATCATTTTGTGATGCAAACACAAAGTCATTGGACGCCTCCAAACACGTTTTTGCTGGCCCTGGCTTCATACTGCCTGCAGCTTTCTGATGTGAGGTTGAGCTTGATGGAGTCTAAGTAGGGTCATTATTTTACTTTACTGGTGGCCTGTAATTAAGAAGAGAGATTGGTGACTGCACTCTGGGAGTGTGCATGATGGAGATCACTTGGGTTTTAGAGTGCTGCCTTTATTGCTCCTGAGGTAATTGAATACAGGGAGTGAGCTGCTGTGTGTGTTTAGACTGCCTAGGGGAGAGGGGACTGGGCTTTTGATGCCACTGCAGCAGGGCACAGCACCTTGCTGACTTTGCCAACCAACCCCCTCCTGGACTTGACACCTGCCCAGAGAAGAATCTGCTGTATTTATTGATCCCCTGGATAGCTTGAGAATCAGAGATTGGTGTGGGATGGGAGAGACCTCCAAAGGTCATCCAGTCCAATTCCCATAGAATAGAATAGAATAGAATAGAATAGAATAGAATAGAATAGAATAGAATAGAATAGAATAGAATAGAATAGAATAGAGTAGAATAGAATAGAATAGAATAGAGTAGAGTAGAGTAGAGTAGAGTAGAGTAGGGTAGAATAGAATAGAATAGAATAGAATAGAATAGAATAGAATAGACCAGACCAGGTTGGAAGAGACCTCCAAGATCATTGTGTCCAACCCATGATCCAACATCATCTGATCAACTAAACCATGGCACCAAGCACCCCATCAAGTCTTCTCCTAAACACCTCCAATGATGGTGACTCCACCACCTCCCCAGGCAGCCCATTCCAATGGGCAATCACTCTCTCTGTGTAGAATTTCTTCCTAGAATCCAGTCTGAACCTCCCCTGGCACAGCTTGAGACTGTGTCCTCTTGTTCTGCTGCTGCTTGCCTGGAGAAGAGACCAACCCCCACCTGGCTACAACCTCCCTTCAGGGAGTTGTGGACAGCAAGAAGGTCTCCTCTGAGCCTGCTCTTCTCCAGGCTAAGCAACCCCAGCTCCCTGCAGCCAGCAGGGACATCCTCAGCTAGATCAGGCTGCCCAGAGCCCTGTTGAGCCTCACCTTGAATTTAGGCTGGAGGTGAGGAGAAAGTTCTTCCCATAAAGTGTAACTGGCCATTGGAATGTGCTGCCCTGGGAGGTTGTGGAGTCTCCATCCCTGGAGGTGTTTAGGAAGAGCCTGGATGAGGCACTTGGTTTAGTTAGTCATGAGCTATTGGACCTGATGATCCCTGAGGTCTTTTCCAACCTTACTGATTCTATGATTCTGTGATCTCCAGGGATGAGGTTTCAACTACCTCAGCTTCCATCCCAGACCTTTCTATGGTTCTGTGATTCACTAACTTGGGCACAGGGTGCTGTGGTCCCTCCTAGCTCAGCATCAAGTAGTAGGACTAGAGGATGTCATTGAAGAGTCTCTCAAGAAAGGCACTTGCAAGAGTCCTTCACACTCACCATTTCTTTGTCTCCTTCTGGGAGCTGAGAGGATCTTGGGAAAGGAAGTGGCATCCAAAGGACAATGTTTTGGGGCAATGGCTTTAAACTAGAGGAGGATAGAGTTAGGATGGGCAGTAGGAGGAAGTTCTTCACAGTGAGAGTGGTGGAACCCTGGAACAAGTTGCCCAGGGATGTGGTTGAGGCTTGTCAAGGTCAGACTTGATGGGGCCATGAGCTGCAGGTGGCCCTGCTGACCGCAGGGGGGTTGGACAAGGTAACTTTTGAAGATCCATTCCAACCTGATGCATTCTGAGTGAGTCTGTAAATTGCTCCCAAAGACAGACCCTGAGTATATCAAAGGCTGTGAGACACCTCCCTAATCCCCTCAGAACCCTCAAACAGAACATGCCTTGCAAAAACAATGTTAAAAGCCTTGAATCATAGAATCATAGAATCAATAAGGTTGGAAGAGACCTCAGAGATCATCAAGTCCAACCTCTGACCCAACACCTCCTGACAACTAAACCATGGCTCCAAGTGCCACATCCAATCCCCCCTCCAGGGATGGGGACTCCACCACCTCCCTGGGCAGCACATTCCAATGGCTAACAGCTCTCTCTGGGAAGAACTTTTTCCTCACCTCCAGCCTAAACTTCCCCTGGCACAGCTTGAGACTGTGTCCTCTTGTTCTGGTGCTGCTTGCCTGGGAGAAGAGACCAACCTCCACCTGGCTCCAACCTCCCTTCAGGTAGTTGTAGAGAGCAAGAAGGTCTCCTCTGAGCCTCCTCTTGCTTAACCTCTCTGAAACATTTATGTTTCACTTGTAGTCTAACTTGCCTCTGCTTGGTCTATGTCTAATGTTGCCTGGGAGGCTGAGGAGTCCATCAAAGTTTTATGCAGCACACACTTTAAATGTCAACATTTGTACTGCCTGAGTCTCCTAACACTGGCTCCTCTTCCTTCTGGTTTTGGATGAACCGGATCTGAAGTTCTTCACAGAGAGACTAATTGGCCAGTCTCTCAATGTCCTTCTTAAACTGGGGAGCCCAGAGCTGGACACAGGACTCCAGGTGTGGCCTCAGCAGTGCTGAGCACAGGGCACAAGGACTTCCCTGCTCCTGCTGGCCACACTCTTCCTGCTGCAGGCCAGGATGCCCTTGGCCTTCTTGGCCCCCTGGGCACACTGCTGGCTCATGTTCAGCTGCTGTTCACCAGTACCCCTAGGTCCCTCTCTGCCTGGCTGCTCTCAGCC
>WWNC01000063.1:667500-670000 GCA_011125475.1 Melanerpes aurifrons | reverse complement strand
GACTCCAGCCTCCAGACTCCAGACTCCAGACTCCAGGGGGACCTCAGAGCTTCCTTCCAATAGCTGAAGAGATCCTGCAGGAAGGCTGCAGAGAGACTTTTTCCTGAGGATGTCTGAGGACAGGACAAGGGCGAATGGTTTGGAGCAGAGGCAGAGCAGGGTTAGACTGGAGCTGAGGATGAAGTTCTTCAGTATGAGGTCAGTGAGACACTGGAACAGGCTGTGGATGCCTCCTCTCTGGAGGTGTTCAAGGCCAGGTTGAATGAGGCCTTGAGCAGCTGAGTTTGGTTGAGAGTAAGGTTAGACTGGAGCTTAGGAAGAACTCCTTCAGTACAAGGCTGGTGAGATTTAGGCTGGAGATTAGGAAGAAATTCTTTCCAGTGAGGAGCGGTGAGACACTGGCACAGGTTGCCCAGGGCACGCGTGGGGAGTAGGGTGTGTGTGGGGAGCAGGGTGCGCGGGGAGCTGGGCGTGTGTGGGGAGCAGGGCGTGTATGGGGAGCAGGGGGTGTGTGGGGAGCAGGACGTGTGTGGGGAGCAGGGCACGTGTGGGGAGCAGGGCAGGCGTGGAGAGCAGGACGTGCGTGGGGAGAAGGGCAGGGCAGGCGTGGGGAGCAGGACGTGCATGGGGAGCAGGGCAGGCGTGGGGAGCAGGGTGTGTGTGGGGAGCAGGGCACGTGGGGAGCAGGGCGTGTGTGGGGAGCAGGGCAGGCGTGGGGAGCAGGGCGTGGGGGGAGCAGGACATGGGGGGAGCAGGGCGTGTGTGGGGAGCAGGGCATGTGGGGAGCAGGGCGTGTGTGGGGAGCAGGGCATGCGTGGGGAGCAGGACGTGTGTGGGGAGCAGGGCATGCGTGGGGAGCAGGGCGTGTGTGGGGAGCAGGGCGTGTGTGGGGAGCAGGGCGTGCGTGGGGAGCAGGGCATGCGTGGGGAGCAGGGTGTGTGGGGAGCAGGGCGTGTGTGGGGAGCAGGGCGTGTGTGGGGAGCAGGGCAGGCATGGGGAGCAGGGCGTGCGTGGGGAGCAGGGCGTGCGTGGGGAGCAGGACGTGCGTGGGGAGCAGGGCGTGCGTGGGGAGCAGGGCATGCGTGGGGAGCAGGGCGTGCGTGGGGAGCAGGGCGTGCGTGGGGAGCAGGGCGTGCGTGGGGAGCAGGGCGTGCGTGGGGAGCAGGACGTGCGTGGGGAGCAGGGCGTGTGTGGGGAGCAGGGCGTGCGTGGGGAGCAGGGCGTGCGTGGGGAGCAGGGCGTGCGTGGGGAGCTGGGTGTGCGTGGGGAGCAGGACCTGCGTGGGGAGCAGGGCACGCAGGGTGTGTGGGGAGCAGGTGCACGTGGGGAGCAGGGCAGGCGTGGGGAGCAGGGCAGCAGGGCAGCAGGGCGTGCGTGGGGAGCAGGGTGTGCGTGGGGCAGGGCAGGGGGGAGCGTGTGTGGGGAGCAGGACGTGGTGGGGAGCAGGGCGTGCGTGGGGAGCAGGGTGTGCGTGGGGAGCCGGGAGTGCAGGGGGAGCAGGGCGTGCGTGGGGAGCAGGACGTGCGTGGGGAGCAGGGCGTGCGTGGGGAGCTGGGTGTGCGTGGGGAGCAGGGCACGCGTGGGGAGCAGGGCGTGCGTGGGGAGCAGGGCACGCGTGGGGAGCAGGGCAGGCGTGGGGAGCAGGGCGTGCGTGGGGAGGCGGGCATGCACATGTGAAGCTGCTTTGCACTCTGCCAGGCTGCTTCTCGACAGTGACTTGATGCATTCAACAACCGGGGAAGCATCTCCTGCCTCAGCAGGGCTTTAAGGGTCATCTCTTGTGAATAACTTGTGCATGCCTGGAGCAGGGGTGATGGTGATGCGAAGTGACAGCAGCGTCTCCTAGCCCAGGGCGCTGTCAGCAAGCCGAGCTGCTGGGAGATGACAACCCTGCTTCCTCCACAGAGCCGCAGCTGTCACTCCCCATTTGGCTGAGACCAGTGAGGGCTCTGATCAACTGATCTCAGCGAGAGCACAGCAACTGCAACCAGTGCAGAGGGCACTTTGGATGTGGGATTTGATTCCAAAAGACTCTGGAGGTGTAAAGGGGGTGGGGGAGTCTTGTAAGCCAAACCCAGGGTGGGATGCTGCAGCAGGACAGGCTGGGAGGTGATCTGCTGGAGAACAGCCCTGGGGAGAAGGAGCTGGGAGTGCTGGTGGGCAGCAAGTTCTGCATGGGACAGCAATGAGCCCTGGGGGCCAAGAAGGCCAATGGGGTCCTGGGCTGCATTCAGAGGAGTGTGGCCAGCAGATTCAGGGAGGTTCAGCCTGGTGGAAGAGAAGGCTGTGGGGAGACCTAATAGCAACCTTCCAGTACCTGAAGGGGACTACAAGGAAGGAGAGAGACTGTTTGCAAAGGCTGCAGTGACAGGACCAGGGGCAATGGCTTCAAACTAGAGCAAAGCAGATTGAGATTGGATGTTAGGAACAAGTTCTGCACCATGAGGGTGGTGGAACACTGCAACAGGTTGCCCAGGGAGGTGGTTGAGGCTCCATCCCT